>VWZV01004580.1:166830-456853 GCA_013397155.1 Irena cyanogastra
AAAAAAAAAAAAAAAAAGAAAAAGGAGAGAGACAGCAATAGAGTATAAGGTAGAATTGAATGGGGTGCTCCAAGGAAGAAATGCAGTCATAATTTGTTATATTGTAAGTCAAACCCAATAGTGAATGCCTATGAGTCTACCCAAGAAGGGAATCTCACAAATTCATTTATTTATTATTCAAAACACACAAAACAGACTGGAGAGTTTTGGCTAAACAATCCTCTCCTGGGACCCAAATATTTCATAAAATAACTCAGGATTTTCTTAGGTTTTCAGAGTACCTTGACAACATCTGAATAAAGGTTTTAAAAATTTAGCCTAAGAAAAAATACTCAAAATAAAGACATATTTTAATACATAATTTATAGCACATTTAATATGTTTCTTCTGTATAGCCTTCTGATGTTCTGAGTCTTGAGAAGTCTATCTGTAGTTTATCACTAAAGAAATTTAACAAAACAAGACACACCAGCCTAGAAAGAAATGAGCTCTTCTGACAACAGTTACCCAGTTGATTTCTTTAGTCTCCCCCCCATCCTATTTTGTCTTGGTTTAGAGGCTTCCCTCTATTCTTGACTGTCTCCTCTGAAGGATCCTCCACCAGCAAAAGCAAAAAATTCCTTGGTAATGCAAGGCAGGTGCCAGTGAATAATTCCACCCATATGAAACTCAGATCAGCCAGATACTAAATGCACACCAAAAATCCTATATTAAAATCAATAAAAGTTAAAGAAACCACATCTGTTGATCTGTCAGATGTTCACTTGAAAGAGTTTCTCCTACTTGCCATACCTTCTAACTTGTTATAGGGATTGAGCACTGTATGCAAGAGCTCAGACTCCTGCACCATCAGAAACCACAGCCTTCCAAGAGATCTCTTGTCTATACACTCAGATGCTGTCGTTATTAAACTTCTAGAAGAACAGTTTCACAAGAGAGAAAGAAGAACACTCTTTAAGAGGCTTAAGAGGCCCATAATGCCATTTAAATTTTTTCTCAATAAGTAGATGAATGCCTACCTGTTCCAGCTGCCAGAGCTCATCAGCAACTTCCTCATATTCACACCAGCACAGCCAGCCACTGCAACTATTGAAGAAGCCCAAGGTGCAGAGAGAACAATTTTCACCTAACTGGGAGTGAAACACTATGAAAGCTATCTGAAATTTTTGAGCCAGAGACCATTATTCTATCAGCATAGTTTCAGAATCCAGGGTGCTAATAACGTAGTCAATTCAGCAGTGAAGCTTTATCTCTGTATCCTGGTAGAAGATCACTACTTTACCCACATGTGCAAGCACTGAGTAATTTGCACCTCTTTGCACCCTGCTGGTGCACAGCTGTGGACTCAGCCAAACACGGCATCCTTCTGGGCCATGAGCATCATAGGAATCACTATCTTGAGTCAAATCAGTCTGAACAAATGTGAATCATGGCACATCCACAGTACATGCAGCCCACTATCTTGTCTCTGTTAGTAGCTAATCGGGTAAACAATCAAAAAACTTAAAAGCAATGCAAGCCTTTCGTGATAATTTCCCAGAATATCCTCTCTCTTGGCTTCTTAGCTGCTTGTGGTGCAGCTAACATTGTTAGTTGAAGATAATGTCTTTACACATAAAAAACCACCATGTTTTTCTTTTGTTTAGTTCTCCAAATGGTCTATAAATCAAAGCAAACAATTAGAAATCTCTGAATCCTGCAGAGAAGGGTTTCACAGTTTTTCGTTACCCCAAGATAAGCAATGCTTCATTATTTTTTTTTGAACCTGTCACTTGCCAGTTTAATCTATTGTCCTCTAAGACATGTATTGGAAGAGACAAGGAATAAAAATATTTTTCATGGTCTTAGATATGTATATCATATCAAGCTAGATTAAATTCCTTCCAAGCTTCAGTATCCAATCATTCTTTATTTAAAAGCTTATACATCCATCCACGCTCTCCATCTCTGCACTTTTTTCAGTTCCTCTTCCGGGACCAGAACTGTGCAACATCATTGATGAGAGCACCAAAGTCTCTTAGCTCAGATGGGCTGTTGTAGACAGGGAATTGTACTGGTGGATCTCTGGATCTTTAGGATCTGTTTATCACCAAAGGCAACAGCCAACTTACTGTCACTGGATAACCACCTGCAGTACCTACAGAGCAGCACCACTTTGTGCCAAACAGAAAAGCTCACACAGCACTTTCTAGGGATGCTCGGTAGTCTTACAGGCTCTAGACCCCTAAACTTTAATTTCTCGAGCTAGTAGGTACAGGAAGACATCTCACCAAATAAAGAGATGTTTGTGGAATCAGCTAAAATCTCTTCCTTCTGCTATTCTGCTTCATTATACAGTAAAATAAATAAAATCATGAATGAATCATCACCTACAAAGTCTCAGGAAATCACAAATCACATGTTTATTGATGACACAGTGAGTAAACCATCTATATTTAATAACTACTGCTCTTCTTACTTCTCTTATGGATTATGTGTGCTAATCACACTGGTGATTTTTGAATATTTATTGTTGTTTTTGTCTCTGCAGTAGTCATATTTTAGAAGCTTTCCCATCAAAAAGAACAAGTAAACATGCTGCTGCTGAATGTATTGTGGGGGGAATTAGAGTGAGACATTAAAATGAAGTTTTTTGCAGGCAGTGGATCTTCATTCAACTGAATGTCATGGGAGATGTAGCATGTCCAAGTAATTATGGGAATTATCAGTGCAGCTAACAGACACAGAGGACCACTATCCTGTTTTGGGTAGCTGAGGTTTGGACAGCTGAGACTGAATTGTAGTCTACAGCAGGAGGGACTAGTTGCAATCCAAACAAACTGCACCAAATGTGGAATGGGTGATCAACAGCTGCAGTGCAGAATTTTATTGGTTTGATGGCTTTTTTTTTGTTTGTTTCTCAGTGTAGCCTTAAAGGCTGTCCTGTAAAAGTGGTAAGAAAAGCTTTGATCAAGGGACTTACGTTTTTTTTTTTCTGAGTTTACATAAATAACTATAAATCTTATGAAGTATAAACTCTATTTTATTTTTCCATATGAACCATTTATGAGCAGTTTGCATATTTCCTCTGTGAATAACTAGATCAATGATCTTAGGTCATCTGAGCTTTCTGGTTTTGCTAGATTGACCATTTTCACTACCAGAGGCTATGTTTACCTGCACAATGAGGAGAGAGAGGTGAGAAGTTCTTGGTCTCTTCATCTGAAAACTAAAGGGATAAGTCAGCCATGAGCTGAGATAAATTACATCCTTCAGAACTTTAGCTGATGGACCCCTAATAATAAGGAGCCCTAAAAGTTAAAGGTCAAGTAAGGAAATAAGGAGCCCTAAAAATTAAAAGGCCAAATAAATTTTAGGTGTAGCATAATAAAAGCAGAAAAATTGTGTATGTACTATGAATAAAAGGTTTCAGTCCATCTCTGGTGTAAAATAATTATATCATTTGAATTTCTCCTAGTGTGAATTTCATCAGTAATTCAGTATGCCAATTCATGATAATAAGTAAAATATACATGAGGAAGAGTGGGTTTGCCTGGATGTATGCTTGGATGATTTCTAGCATTCCAAGCAAGATGGAAAGCTTAGTATAGCTATTTCTGTGTGGCTTTTTTTGAGTGGTTTTTTTTTTTTTTTTTTCATTCCAGTTGCTGGTACATATATCCCTCCCAAATGACTATTAAATAAACATAGCAAAAATAAGCAGGAAGATAATGCATGTGATGACTACTTTCTTCAACTCTATTAGAGCATGTAAAAATTGTACAAAAGGGTTCAGTGGCTCCTACTTTGGCTAAGGCTTGCTATTTGAGTACAGTTTTCATAATAGTCTTGCTGAAATGAAAAGCCTAAATGAAGCTCTCCAGTGGGCTTACTCATGTAGGGACAGCTCTGGGATTTGATCAGTTCTCCATTCCTCTGGTTTAGCACTGCCTCACCATCGCCTCAGCCTCAGCAGGATGACAAAACCCAGTTTGATGGCTGACCCGACCAACAACTCTGCTGCTCATGATCACAGAGCAGTTTAAGCCAAAACCCACCTGCCAATTTCCTCAGTTAAGGAATAGCAACGCTACACCAGTTGACATGGGAAGCACCAAGGATCAATTCATTTGCTCAGAGTTCGGAGTGGCAGCTGTGCTAAAAGCAAAGGGAGTATTTACTGCGGCGCCAGCATGCCAGCATACAGTCTCCAGAAGCTCTGCACTCTGGTAAGATTTTGATATAAACTGTCAGGGTCCCCTCATGCCCCTTTGCCATGGCTTAGAACGATAAATCACATGTTAATGATAGTCCCTAACACATTTACAAGTGGAGCAGTTGCAGGTTCACTTTTACATGTAAGAGAATATGAACCATGGACCACCCAACAGCATTTTTAGTATGAAGGGTATTGAGCTGCTGCAGGTGGCTCCTCTACCACAGGAAACTTCCTTACATTTCTCAGCTGCTTCTTTTACTTTTCAGTTATCACAGAGCATTGACAGTGAACTCCTTCTTAATTCATTGATGATCGCTTGTGTTCCCTCTCAGCCCTCGTTGCTTCTGCACAGATTATATTTCAGAGGTTAATTTAGAATTGTGATGGTCTGGTTTGCCTTGGTACAAGCCTCCCACTCAAATACCACATGTTCTTTGCCATTTTACCTTCCTATTTCCTGTCCAATCAACATTAAAGTAAATTCAGCATTTTTACTGCCTGTTATATTTTGAGAAGCCTTTGAACTATCAGTTCCTTTTGTGCATAACCATCCAGAAAGAACAGACCTACCAGGACAAGAAAACAAAAAAATGAAGAAGGAAAAAAGAAAAAATTCTGCAAAAAGAAGTGGTTTTATTGCTGTATGGCTATCAGTTAATGTTAAGAATTATTGTTTAGAATTACTGTTCAGAAGAATTGTGTTAGGAAAGCATAATTTTATCAGAAATTGAGAGAAAATTTTGACTTATTTAGATTAGACTGGCTCATTAAAATTTGAAGAATATCTGCTTTCCAGAAAATATAAGAAGTTATTTTCTGTAAAAATAGCACAAAATGCCACATTAAAGCTTTAAACATGATATAAAGTTCAATTTCATTTAGAAGCAAAACTCATAAACATTCCAGCCAAAAATACTTTAAAAGACAGAACATATGAAGATATTGTTGAATAATACACATCCCCCCTCCCACAACATACTCAGGAATCTAATTTGGACAAAATCTATTCTCTAATGAAAAAAGTTCATAGAATCATAGAATGGTTTAGGTTGGAAGGGACCTTAGAGATGAGCTGGCTCCAAGCCCCCTGCCATGGACAGAGACAGTTCCACTAGACCAGGTTGTTCAAAGCCCCATCCAAACTTCCAAAGCTCCATTGAACACTTCCAGGGATGGGACATCCACTGCTTGTCTGGACAACCTGTTCCAGTGCTTCGCCATGCTCACAGGGAAGAATTTTTTCCTAATATCTAAGCTAAACCTGTCCTCACTCTGTTTGAAGCAATTCCCCCTTGTCCTGTCACTGCCTGGCCTTGTAAAAAGTCCCTCTCCATCTTTCTTGTCAATTCCCTTCAGGTACTGGAAGACCACAGCCATGTCATCCTGAAACCTTCTCTTTTCCAGTCTGAACAATCCCAGTTCTCTCAGCTTTTCCTCACAGGAGAGGTGCTTCATCCAACTAATCATCTTGGTGGCCTCCTCTGGACTCTCTCCAACAGGTCCATGTCTCTTCTGTTCTGGGCCCCCAGAGCTGGATGCAGGGTTCCATGCGGGGTCTCAGCAGAGCAGAAGGGCAGAACCCCCTTCCTGGCCCTGCTGCCCACGCTGCTGTGCATGCAGCCCAGGACACGTTTGGGTTTCTGGGCTGGGAGTGCACATTTCCAGCTCACGTCCAGCCTCTCACCCAGCAGCGCCCCCAAGTCCTTCTCCCCAGGGCTGCTCTTGATCCGTTCATCCCCCAGCCCGTGTTGATACCAGGCTTGCTCCATTCAGGTGCAGCACCAGCACCTGTTCCTGTTAAACCCCATGACTCTCCCCTGGGCCCGCTTCTCAAGCTTGTCCACATCCCAGGCTGACTGGAAACTCTTCACCAGCTCTCATTAGGTTGTGTGTCTCCTTTTGTTAGCATAGGTACTCTCCTGAGTGGATCCTTTACCTTCACTGGTCTATAAACACTTCATAAAGATCAGTACTGCTGGGCCTAAGTCAGGTCTCTGACATTTGTTACCTTTACCTCCTGCTACAAAGGCAGAAGTGAAAAGCAAAGTTTATACCTATGGCCAAGAATGCATCTAACTGTATGTATGCACGTACACATTACACATGTTTAATTATTTTAAAAATGGAACTTAAAGGGTCAAAAAGAATCAAAACTACATTTTTTGAGCTGACTTGCCATTTTTTTATTTAAACAGGAAAAAGATCTTTTGTTTCAGTTGGACTTATTTCACCTTTCCAAAAACATTTATTGAATCTGAAGTAGAAACATAATTACCCAAGCATTTAATTTCAAATTACCATTTCCATTTTAGAAGTGACCTAATGTATAATGTACGAAAGGGGAAAACCTTTCCAAAATTAAGCAAATTGAAAGTTGTTTTCCCTTTTGCTTTGCAGTCAACTGTGGGCTTTTGCAAACCTTAGTAAGTCCTGCACAGAATGTTTCTTGCAAGCCTACTTTGTCTTTAAGACCAAAGCTTTATTTGCAAGGTTATGCTTCCTTCCTCAGTTTTTTCCTGCAAATAAATGAAAATATTTGTACACATGTACATCAAAGGGGCTGGTACTGCTATTCCTGTGAGATGCCAGGATTTACTGGATATCAATTTTAAAATGCACTAACTGTGATACAGTCTACATTTTATTTTTATTAATTTTTAATGGTGATTAGAAGTATCAATTTAAAAAAAATGTTTGTTATGATTTAATTCTTACTTTATTTTTTATCTCATCTCAGGGTACTTCTGCTTCTCTGAATGACTAAAACACCTGAAAGCATGAACATTTGAACATCACACTAGTCAAACAATCTCAGAAAAATTAATGGAAATCCCAGTGACCAATATCAATTAATGTCACCCAAAGCTTAGCATTTATCAACAGAATTTTAAGGAATCAACTTTCTCTTGAGTATCAATTTACAAAGGCCTACTAGTAAGCTCAAAGACCCTCTTCTTGTGTGAGGTAAATATGATTTTACTACTTGCTTACCGTATAAGCATTCAACAATATCTCTTATTCTATGATATGATCAAACAAAGAGAACTGTGTGTTGGCAAGTGAAATGGTTTTTTTCTTGTTCCTGGTAAGATTACAGATATAAAACCAATTTTTTTTAACAAAAATATGCAACAATAGAAGGAGCACAAAATAGGTTAGAAAATAAATTTGTAGCTACAGGAGAGATTGTTTTGAAACAAAGTGGAAATTATTCTGAGAATGACAATCTAAGATCCCATATCCTTTCCAAACAGCTCTCAGATAATGCTTTGTTTAAATGTTAGAAAGGCTTTGAAAATTTAATCAGGAGTGGAAGGAATGGAAGGAATGGAAGCAAAGGTCCAAAACTGTGTTCTTTTGTTCTTAAATATTTTTTCCATGCTATGACTAAAGTCTCTGCAAACACGGTATAAGCAGCTTGGGGCAGGAACACACCCCAGCTTCCCATCTTGAAATACTGTGACTGAAGAAGAATCCTTCTGAAAGCAGACCTGATTTGCTGCAGAAATGAAATCTCAAAGTGCAATTTGCTTTTTACCTGAGCTAGCAAGACAAGACATACTTAGAAATAACAGCTGGCTGCAGAGTTCATTTTTGCTCTTCACGTAGTTGTCAGTATAAAGAAAAGAAAGGAATGATTGTGAGAGATGTGAAGAATGATTGTGAGAAAATTACATCATGTACTAAACTTGGGAGGCTTTTTATTTAGGATTTCCTAAAAGATACTCAGTTTTTATAACAGGACTTTTGTGGAGTACTATAGTTTTAACAAATGTATTAAGCTCATCACCATTTCATGAAAAAACAACTGCTATTAAAAAAAAAAAAAAACAAAACCAAAAAATGTTGAAAGGAATTCCTTAAAGTGAGCATGATTAGACTAATATATAATAAGCAAAAAACCTATGTAAGAAACACAAAGAGAGAGCATAGCCTAACAAAGACTTTGTTCTCGGGTCTTTCCCCACTGTGTGATGAGATGGTGGTGTAAGGACTGGTATATCTGCGTGAAAATCTACCCCAGCTAGGTCTCAGTTTCAGTTAGGTCACTCCATGATCTCTCTGTGATTTAATGCTAACTACAGCACCATGGGAGTAGCAGGATATGTCAAATGAGAGGACAAGATCAATGAGCTGTGCTGGAAAGAACTGCAGCAGCTGTTACTTGGCCTGAGGGCATTATTTATTTTTAAATGTAAATCCTATAGTTGAGATAGAATGTGGCATAACTTTGATTTTTCCATTCTGCAGTAGGACATGGACACAGGATAGAAGTCACCAGAGCACAGAAATTCACCATGTCCTATCTCAGTCTTACAGGAGGATGGATATCTTCCTTTTCTTGGCACAGTCCAAAATGTAGCGAGGTTTCGTGAGACACAGACCCACAAGGTCATCACAGACATTTGTTCTGCTGCTCATAGCATTAGAAAAATGAAAAATTTGTAAAAGAGGTACATAAAAACACTAAGATGAGTGTGAAATTCTGCCATTAGAATTCCAGCACAGAAGGGAAAGTTCTCAGCCCATCAGTTGCCCGCTCTCCAGAAAAGATATCATAAGAAAAGGGACCTGGTATATTTTAGAGGGTCTCTCACATTTACTTGAAAGCTTGTTGGTATGTTCTTCTAGGAATCAAGTGGTTACAAGTATTAGCTGATGATAAGAAACTCTTTGTGTTCAGTCCTGAGGAAAAAAAAAATAGTAGCTTCTTTACTGATCCAGGGAGGTGAAAGACTGAGACATCAGAAACAAATGCACAAAGGGCTCGAGTACATTTTCTCATGTTCACCAAAAGGCTAAAATGGGTTAGATGTGAAAAATAATAAAACCTCGAGCGGCTGAGAGAGGTATCAGCTATGTACAGTGTGACCAGTGACACACATCATAAGTCTGTCTTTAGCCTAGCCTGGTACTCTGTCTCGGTGGCAAAAAGGGTCATACAAACAACTAAAGAGACAGAAACATATTCCTAGCTTTACCACAGCTGATTTTGCTTTCTGTCTTCCCCCTCATCCTACCCAGATTTCTCCAATATTTCTCTCTATGTTACTCTCTTTGCTCTCAGGGTATTTGCTCTCAGGGTATTTGCTCTCATGAATACCCATCAGGCTGCGCTTCAGCTTCTCTGCTCTGCCTCTCTGTCAGTATGACCAGTTCTCTCCAGTTCACATGAAACTGCTGTCACCCACCTCTGGATCTGAAAGAAAATATTATTAATTAATGCCCCTGAAACTTCTCTCACCAGCCAGAACCCCATTGAGTCCAGTCAGGGTAGGGTGGTGGGAGACCATGGACAGGGGAAAGCTCATTCTCTGTGAGACTCCTGGCCACACAATATAACTGTGAAGTCCATGAGCAACCTTCCCCCTCATCTCAAGAAGGTATCACTGCCAAAATGCATCTGTGGAGCCGTGAAGAGAAGATGTAGCTGCGCTAATAAGGAAAGGTCACACTGTCCTTCCAAAGAGGGTGTCAGCTGAAGCATTCATGGTTCAGTGGGCTACATGGTCATGTGAAATGGGATTAGTCAATACTCACATATCTCACAGAGGAATCTGTCAATTTTAAGGGATAATTACAAGATATTTTGATTATAGGCAGTTTTCAAAAAAAACCTCAAACCAGAAATAAACAAAGGTTCTTGATATTCTTTTCCATGAGAGCTTCTGGGAACAAACACATTTTCCCATTTTTCTACTGAACATTTCCAGAGGAGATAAGTTATCTGACCTGACAACAGGGAGAAAGTGCAGTCAATAGTTTGGAGAGCAAGTAATCAATGTTGTACCCTTATTTAAAAACCAATATACAGTAAATATCTGCCAGCAGCAGTGATAACATTCACTTACACCGAAGATAAGTCATACAAAATGCCAACTACTCTTCAGTTTAGGAAATCAACAAAATGGTCTCAGCCCAGATAATTTATTTTCTATCAATACAGTTTGGCCTTTTTCTTTCTTAGTTTAGTGTACTTATTTCACACCCAAACCATGCAAAGCTTTCTGAGTATCTCATGTGTTTAGCTATTCACAAGAATATTCACAAAGGGAAGGAGATCAGATGTCTATGGAAATGATTGGGAAGGTTTTGATATTTATCTCTAAGACAGACATTTGTTGTTGGCTACTTTTAAACCAGACAGGGAATACTGAATGAGCCATGACAGGTACTTTTTTCTCTTGACTTTTCCTTTTGCCATTTGGCTGCTCATTGTTTTCATTCTGTACTGAAAGGGCAGATAGATTTTTTAAGGCTGTTAACTGAAGGATCTAATATAAATCCTGTTACAGACAGTTCTTCCTTTCTAGCACCCATACAGGTGCTGCTCTCTTGCTGATAATCACAGCCTATCCATCCTGCCACTGCAGCAGAGGATGTGGAATGTTTAAGGCATCCTCTTTTTCTTTCCCATTCTTAGTTTTTATATTTAGGCTGTAACAAAAGGAGGATTACTCATTCTGACCAACATGGATACTGAAGCTTTTCTTGGGAGCTTAGACATGACAAAAGAACAGCTTAGGGCTCTTGGTAGCTGGTGCCATTTTGAGCCCCTTTGCTTCTCAGCCTACTAAAGCAAATTCCTCCTCTAAAGGCAGAGGAGGAAAAATTCCTTACTTCTCCACCAATGCATGTATTTCCTCCAATTTCAGTCATGCCTGATCACCGCAATCCATGTGACTTGATTAATTTAGGTTTTTCATAGTCTCTTCTTCTCCCAGACAAGTCAGCTCGAACTCTATAGTCCTAACTGGACAACTGCAGCAATTTGTCTCAGTCCTGCGCATAAAGAACTATGAACCACTCTGACCCACCTCTCCTGGCTTCAGGAAAAGAGCCACAGTGGTGATTTTCTGAACCAGTGCCACACACGTGTTTTCCAGGGATTTTCAGTGCAACATTAGCTCTATTAAAGTAGACAAGATGCTTTCAGCCATCACGTACTTTCTGTTGATTTTATCCTTAATCCAGCTTCTGTTCTGCTCAGAATCTGCCTTGCTGTGCACTGGGATGCACCGGCCCTACCTCTCACCTTCTGACCAACCATTGTCCAGGACCCTGGATTTACTGCTATTCCAGGACCCTCTCCTTACCTTACCTCTTTCCATAACCCCACAGTAGCAGCAGATCTGTCAGAGGATTAGAGACCTGTTCCTTCTTGAGGTGTGATTATCAGAAGCCTCCTAAATGCTCCATTGTGCTGCTTATACTACTGCTGCAGCTATCCCCTCCTACCTGCTGTTATTCAGCTGCCATATCATCTCAGTGCATAAGTTTTCCATAGCTGGAGAAATTTTTTCAAGAGCAAGCTCTCAGAGGTCTTGATATCTCATAGCATTTGTTGCCAAGATACCCCTAGAATAATCTCATGTGGTGAAATAAATTGATTTCCAGGTAAAGCTTGGCAGGTAAAAGTTTTCTGGTTCCTTGAATCAAAATGACAATGTTTACAGTTTCCTTATCCCAAACTGAAGGTGTGCAAGCCTTCTAATGAGCCAGAAATGTTTAATTCCAGTTCAACTCACAGATTTCCTTGTCTTTTAGCAAAATGGGATTTTAGATCAAGTTTCATATGAATTATTTTCAGTTTTCATACAAAATGTATGAACTGGAAAGAAATAATAAAATTTATCTTCCAGAAAGAATGTAAGGTAAGTTGTTCTGGAAATTTTGTCCCTAGAGTTTTTTGGTCAGGAAATTCGTATCATTTCCCAGTCATGTTTCAGTGTGTTAAAAATATTTTTTCCTGAGAAAAACAAAAAACATTTATAGTGGAAAACTCTCACTCAGTTCTGCCTTCTATGTAGGTCAATGAGGATTCTGCATGGGGGCAGACCCTGACAGCATATCTTTTCCTTTCTCCCATGTTTTCAAATCAGCATTTTTTAACTGAAAAGATGTTTTCTGACTTTTACTGCTGCTGCTGATTTTATATGCTGGAGCTGGTATCCTAGATTTGTCACCAATATTGTTCCATAAAGATGAAGATTTTATCAGAGACCTGTATCGTGGCTAAGACAAAGAAAATTACAGGAAGGGAGAAAAATAAAAAAAATCATATAAATATTCTGAACTAAAGTTACAATCGCTGATCCAAGGGATGCAGAAATACTTCCAAATGACACAATCTTTTCCCAGTATTCCATGTCACATCACTGTGGGCCTTCTAATGACATATTTACATACGTTAATTTTATGCCAAGGTTTGTCATTTACCCATGCAGGAGGCAGTTTGGGTTCCTAGAAGCAGGTGCATCACTGACAGGCTTTCCTCTCTCTCTGTGCATCCCGGGTGGAGCTGGGCTGGGCAGAGAGTAACAGCTGGCCCTTCTCTGCAGCGCTGCGCCACGCTGATCTGTGATTTGTGGGGTTTGTTTTTATTCCGGTGCACTCAGGTGGAACCCTGCCTTTTGTCACAAGTTTCAGTTGATAACTGGGAGCTGTTCAGCCCCTTCCAAGCACACGTGGCCTCTGGACACTGACAGAGTAAATCCCAGCCCCTTGGTGAGAGCCTTAGTTGCTACAGTCAAATTCTGCATGCTAAGAGCAAAGAGGGAAAAGGGAATACACGCAATGACCTTTTTGGTGTCAGGCAGTAAATTCCAGAGTCATCTGGACTGGTTTGAAGGGGCCACAGATGTCTTCCTTCAAAAAGAGTGTTACTGCTTTTCAGTTCAGCACCTAGGAGATAATTAGCCTCTCCACAAGAACAAACCCATGACACACACTCAGACAAACATGAAGGAAGTAAGGCTGAGTGCCCAGGCCAGAAAAAAAAGACTGAGTACACAGTTGGAACAAATTACCCCTCTGCTCCCACAGGTGATCTTGGTAGGTCCAGGCAGAAATGCATTAGCAATGCAAAATGGGATTTGGGAGTGAACAGGCACTGTCATCATCCCCTCCCTCACCTCTGTGAGGGTGGGTAGCAAATGCAGTCTCAAGAGTTTTCAGTCCACAACCTCTCAGCAGGGAGTTAAGTCACTTGAAGAATATTCCTGCCTACTACCAGTTAAACCTTGGTAATTTTGGATCAGCCTCCCCTTTTGCTTTTTGCCCACAAGCACAGAGAAAAAAAAAAAAGAACTGGGGGGAGAGGGCGGATCAGACGGGTTTCTAATCATTACATTGCAAACTTGAGTCAGTGGTCAGATTCCTCAGCAAAGAAGGGGAGCAGAAGCACTCTGACTAGGATTGCTGGGAGTTGTCAGCTCAGGTCCACCTGAGCAGCAGGCAAAGTGGAGGCTACGGGGCAAGACTACACATGCCATTTGTACTTCCCATTAGGAAAAAAGGTCAGTAATGGCCCAATTGTAAATTTAAACAGGAAGCATGGAAGCTGTGAAGTGCAGCATGGGGCAGAGAAGATGATAGCAAACAGGGGCTGTGAGGCTGGGTCACGTTTCTCACCCTTTATGGTGCACGAAGTGGGGCCAGCTTGCCTGCGTGCCAGTGCCCTACACAGCCAGATACTGAGGCACACCTGGTCCAGAGTTACCCTAAAGAAACCAGAGCTGTGCTGGGGAGAGCAGATCAGACACTGTTTCTGATCCAAGAGGTGATGCACATCTTTGCTGGGTTTCATGGGTTAAAATAGCTTGGTTCAGCATGAATTTTTTGCTACCTGTCTCCTGGCATTGCTTATTTTTTGCATCCCCTCTCTCCCCGAGAATTAGCAGCAGTTTCAGGGAAGGTCTGGAGCTCTTCCTCGTGCTGCTGCGACGCGGCAGCTCCGAGCAGAGCGCACACGAGAAGCACTCTGTTGTGCTCAAGTGGTGATCTCTGGGCAATGCAAACTCACCACTGACACAGAGCAAGCTGTAAACAAGGAGACTGCAACCAGCCTGAAACACGGCAGGAATGGAAGTAATTATTTGTCGCTCTTCTTTCTGATCACAAGCCTAAATTTGCCTTAGTACAGTCTCTGTACACATCAAGGTCCAATAAGAAATTGATCTCCTGAATGGCAATGTTTCCTCTTTCTGGAGGAACAGAAAATTCCCATGACAATTGTGTTGCATCTGCTGGACTTGCCCATGCTGAACATTGTATTATAAAGTTAAGAGATGTCAATTTAATTAACTGTGACTTTACAGAGTGATGGTCTATGTGGTTACTGTTTCCCTCCCTTTTCTCATCAAAATAGTTTTTCTGTCATAGTAATCCCAAAGATGGAATAGATAAAATAAACCTTATTCTTCTTAATATCTCCATGGCACTGCCCCAAAAAGACTAGATCAGGCAGGCTGAAAAGAAAAAATTACTCTTGCTTTAAATCAATACTATTTGTCTCTTCTATGTAGGTGGGAGTTACCCAGTTTAAGAACCCTTCCTTATATTCACTACCACAACTGACCATTTTACATTTCCAGTGATTAATCTACCATACTGGGACTTGTCAACTCCACTGCCAGTTTCTTTCACCCCATTAGTTCCTTTCTTTTACTCAGTCATGCACTGCTTTTTGTCCCAAACCTGTGCCTGTGTCCACACAAATCAGAGAGAGATTCAGTTTCCATTTTGCTGTATCTTGTGCTGTGCTGCCACTCAGATGCTTCATCCACCCCAACTCTCAGTACATTTAATCTTGCTGAGAGCATATATGTCTGCTGACGTCAGACAGACATGACAGAGCATATACCTGTTTGTGTACCCCGTCCCCCACATGCCAGCCTTGCCAGCTCTGGACACCCATCACCAGTGGTATCGCCTTGCCGAGAACAACAGCCTCTGTGACAGCAGACACTGAAGTGGGTGCCCACTGCCCCTCCACACCCCTCACTCCCTTCCCTTCTCCAGCTGTTCCCATGCCTTCTGTTTCTTCAAATGACATTTGCCAAGGTCCTCAATTTTACTCTCTGGTTTTATACACAGCAGAGTTGATCTGTCCAGCAAAGTTCTTCCTTAGATTTGTAGGATTTACTAATTCCTCAGAAAGCTGAAATTGCTTTCACAGCTTTACTCTAGTCCTCAATTCTTCCTTTATTAGAAACCAAATTATTATCCTTTATTTTAAACATTTTTCAATCACTGTTTAAAAACTATCATAAAAAAATTCCTATTGACTCTTTAAAAAATATTGGTTTTGAAGTGCCTTTTCATACCATGAGAGGCAGAAACCAAACTGAGATCTATTACTCTACATGAACAATCTTATCTAAGCTAACATGTAAAGGGAGATAAAGTTATGCATTTCTCCAATGCTTTAAGATGCACGACTGAGACATTTTTTGCCATCAGAGGTAGCTGTCTATAAAATGTTTTGGATACATATCTATATATAGTTTATGTTATAACTACACAGTTTATACACACATAGGAAAAAAAAAAAACCTTGCACTTACCTTTGAGAAATAACATTTATCCCAGGTTTGGTAAAATAGACTCAGACAGGCACTTAGACCTTCTTTCTATTCCATGCATCCTTTTTTCAAAAGAAGATAGAATCAGAAAAATCCCAGTTGATCTCTAGCAAACCCAAATGTAGACAAGATTGTTTGTCAGATGCAGCCTGATTCAGTGAAGTCCGAGCGTGTCAATCCCTGAGACTCCTTGTTCAGTAATATCCAAAGCACGAAAAAAAGGAAAGAAAAAAAAAAACAGAAAAAGAAAGAGAATAAAAAAGAGTGAATAACTTGTTCTTTTCCTGTGTGATTTAAAAAACCCAGTCTTGGAGGACTAAGCAGCCTGCAGGCTTTTTGAGCATTCTGATCCTAGTGCATCCCGAGGTAACACATGCATTTCAGTATCGCAAGTCTTCGAGTTCATACAAGCAAGCCCAGCTCCTGTGTGTGTGTGTGTGCTGGGGTGGGGGGCTGAGAAGCAGAAAGAAGAGAGGCAAGGAGATACAGACACACACAGTCACACAGAGATGGAAGGAAAAACAGCAAAGAGGAGTGATCTCACAAAGTGCTCTAGATGGCAGAGCCTGCACGGCTTGTAAGACGAGCAATGTGCACACACCAGGAAAAAAAAAAAAAAAAAAAGAAAAAAAAAAGGAAAAAAAAAAAGAGCATGAAAAACCCGAGAGAACTAGCAGGCAGCTTCAGGAATTTCTTCTTACCTCTTCTGACGATGCAACATGCAGCAAGTGCTTTGTACTGCACAGGAATCCATGCAGGCACGACTCAGTCAGACTCCTCACCTCTGAAATAAACAAATATGTAGCATAGGAAAGGGAAGAAAACCAGAAACCAGACGAAATAAGAATACAAAAAGAAGCTAATAAACAAGTGAGAGTGTCAAGGAGGAGTCCTAAGTGGGCAGGAGGCAAATAGTTGGTATAGAAAGAGGCATCCAAACTCCGGGTCCTAACAGAGATTGGCTCTGTAATTATGTGGCAAAGCACTCCTCTCTAAGCCATTGCATAATAATAGAAACCTAAGCTGTGTAGACACAGCCTGACATGCTAAATCCTCAGGAGCTACACTCAACATTTGTCAGTAGAAAGCCTGTCAGTCCTCTGGGGGCGGAGGAAGAGGAGGGAAGAGAGAAAAGGAGAGAAATTTTACTGCAAAATGCACAAGCTGCAGTTGCAAAGAGCTCTCTGGTGGTGCCGATGCCTGAAATGTTATAGTGGAAGTCATATATATCTGTATCGACATAGGAAAAGATAGATAAAAACCGTATGTGGTGCTTAGGGACACAGTTTAGTGGTGGATTTGGCAGTCCTGTGTTAACAGTTGGGTTTGATGATTTCAAAAGTATTTTCTGATCCAAGCCATTCTATGATTCTGATAGCACTGTCTGCTCCAGTCATTCTATTTAACACTGGAAACAATTTTCCCTTGCTATGTTTTAGAAGCTTAAATGACAAAGAGAAGAACATGTGCAGGGTTTGCCCATGCTAAATAGTATTATTTCTAATGCTGATGGCAGGAAAGTAGTAGTAGTTCTCCCTTTGTACTGAACACAATTGCAATGTCTAAACAAAACTTGAACTGAGGTAAAAGAGCTTAGGAAGATTGATTAGCCTTTCCAGTTTACCACTGGGTTTCTCTCTCCAGCCCTGCTGACACAGAGACACTCATTTTCTTCTGCCTCTCTTGGTTGAAGAGGGTCCTAGACAGAGCCAGGGAAAAGATGAGCACTGACTATAAAAGAGGAGGAAAAAAATCCATCTTGTTCAACTTACTGCACACCAGTATCAATACATCAACAGAAAGAACAACTAATAATGCACATAGAAGGAATAGAAAAACAAACAAACACCAAAAACCCTCACAAACCAAGAAAGTAGTATCATTTTGCGGTGGAAATTTACCTGAAAACTGTGGCCCTGAGTCACACCTATGGTCCATTTAATCCAGTCCTGTCTCTGGACAGTGATCAGCACTACACACCTCTGAGGAATCTGAATGAGTTTGTGCAGCCTGTACTAGACAGCCAGGGCTAACCTGTTCACGGGCAAAGCTTCTCCTTAATCTCTGTTCTTTAAAGATTAGTTAATGCACTGAGGCATGAGCAGTGGAACAGTCTGCTTCTGCACATCCAGATTAAACATGTAAGGTCTGATTCTGAGGTCCTTGGTATTTGGTGTAAAAAGCAGTTCTTTTAAGGCATTCAAGATCTAAAGAGTAAAATCTTCTGATGCTTTGTAAACATCCCAGTGTGAAAAAAGGCCAAGAGCTCAGAAAGAGCTGTAGTATTTCAGTCTAAAGAGTAAGAAGTATATTTTTATAGCTTCATCTAGCCTAGTTACTCTCCTCATTTACTCCTTACCCCCAGTGGCAACATCAGATGTACTTCAAGAGGTGCAGGTAGAAGAACCAGGTCACCCAAATAATATGCAGGAACCAAATTTGGCCCCTAGAAAGTCGGACCAGACTGAACTGAAAAGTTTGAAGATATTTTTGTGACTGATTGCAGAGGGATACACAGGATTTTCTTGGAGGGGCAGATTCTGCTGCAAACTTTGGATCCCTTACTGTTACCAGTCTCGCTCCCTTGACCTGGGCCTGATGCATTCTCAGTGACTGTTGCATTCCCAGCTGCAGGCTCAGCACACATGGGGTCCAGACTGTGGTTAAACAGATGAGGAAGGACTGCACAGACAGCAGTTGCCTATTTTTCAGCCTTTACAGCTCTCCTTGTCTCTATGTGGAACAGTGCTGAAGGGCTCTTCCTGGGAGGAAGGCCAAGAGTTACCACAGTCAGTAATCTTGCTGGGCACTGAAGCAAGTGGCCTGGCCAAAGGAAGACTTGAGAAGCTGAAAGCTGCCAAACTGGGCGTTAAAATACTAAGAAATTACTTCATGTATAGTTGACTGAAACACAAACTTAGAAAACTAACTTTAAACATAACTCCCGGGAGCCCTGTGCCAAGCCTATTGGCTAGAAAATCGAATGAAAGCTCTAATCATGTCAGTGCCTTATAAAATAAATGTCAGTGCATCACAGACAGAGAAGACATCTCTTAATGACATCAAGAATTAATAATAGACTCTGAGACTAGCGTTTCAGAGTCTGATTTGAAAGCAAAATATTGCTTGCAGTGACAGAAATCAGTGTACTCCATCAATGCACTCCAAAAATCTTCCAAAAGTCTTTCACCAGCTACACTTTTGACAGTGAAAACTCCCAATGAAAAATAAAAGATGATGCAGCCCTGGAAAAAAATTAAAAGCACCCAAAAAAAGGTTTGCATGAGGCTGTGGTGTTGTGGGTCCCCAGTGTGTGAGGCCAGGGTGCTTTCCATCTTTCTGTGATGGCTTATAGAATTTAATCAGAATTCCCTGGCGTTTGCCCCTCAGCTTCTCCTCTTCACTAACTATTCCTGGTAGTTATATATTGCTTTGCTCCTGAGGAAGGATGAATCAACAGCTTTCTTTTTTCTTTTCTTTTCTTTTCTTTTCTTTTCTTTTCTTTTCTTTTCTTTTCTTTTCTTTTCTTTTCTTTTCTCTTTTTCTTTTTCTTTCTCTTCTCTTCTCTTCTCTTCTCTTCTCTTCTCTTCTCTTCTCTTCTCTTCTCTTTTCTCTTTTCTCTTTTCTCTTTTCTCTTTTCTCTTTTCTCTTTTCTTCCTTGCAGGTCACCACTTCCACTCATCTCTTTTGCTCAGGCTCCCCTCTCTCCAATCCTGCCTTGGCTCCTAGTCAGCCAATAAGGATGCTTGAGCTACATCTGCTGCTATTTCCACCTCTACAGAAATCCCATCAGACCCAAAGAGCCACAAGGGAAGTCTCATTCTGCCTGGGTTGTGATCATCTCACAGGCCCACAGCACTCACTCCTGGAAAGAACTGTCAAGGTTCAATTTTCCATTCTTGATTTGGATCTAGAAAATACATGAGACCAGGATTACAGATGGCTAACTTTTGCTCTGTGAATCTTGCTGAGCAGCTGAAGCTTTGAGTGATGCAGGAAATCCTGTGCCCCAACAGAATGCATAATTTCTCTATGAAAAGAGTCTTATTAAAATCACATTCATACAAGTTTCCTTGAACAGTGTCAATCACTGAAAAGATCTAGCTTGACACAGAAATTTTGTAATGGAAATCCTCTCCTTTGACACACAGTGCCAGATATAACACCAAAACCTAAGAAAACTGAACTAGATTAGCAGAGCAAGACAAAAATAAAATTGAGATGTTTTTGAGACCTCCAGGACAACTTCACCTGCTACAAACACCATTCTCCTTTCCAAGTCTAGCAGAAAAAACACTGAAGCCTTTGGCCATCTGATTGACAATACAATTTAGCATGTGCTTGTAGGCATTGGTGATTCCCATTTCCTGCCCACTCCCTTCCAAACCAAAGCTGTCAGCAGTGTCCATGTGACCATTTAATCAATGGCTGCCAATCAATTACACTGACTGAAAGACAGTCTAAAAAACATTTCGTCTGTGGCCCTGCTGACAAAAACAAATGCCAGGAGCTGAACCCTCCAGCTTTCAAACATCGGGGGTTTGGGGAAAGATTGTGTATTTCTTGGGTGTTGTACAGCTCAGCTCTTTACAAATCATTGAATATCTGTTTACACATGTATATGCCAGTACAAAATCTCCTTCTCACATCCTCCACCCACACATCCCTCTGCTTTTAAAAGCAGCTCCAGCTAACAGACAAACTGAAAGTGCTTTCTTTCGGTTTCTTGCATCTTAGCATGGGGAACACTTAATCCAAATTTCTAGACCCAGACATTCAATAGAGACCAGGTGCTGTTTTACAGTGCAGTGAAAGGAAAAGGGGTTTTGAGGCTATTGGTGAGACCAAAGCATCACAGAATGTCCTTTTTGCAATACACTTATAAAAACACAGACTAATATCAGGACAAAATATGAGGATGAATTTCATTAAAATACTTCAACAACTCCACAACAACCTTTCATTGTCCACCTTGCAGCTAAATGCAGAAGGGTTTCCAAATACCAAGAAAAAGTTATTTCAGGTCATAGAATAAATTATATTTTCATAATCTACTTCATTTTAAGCATTCATCTCATCTGGAATAACTGGGATACTTGTGCTAACTTCAAAAGGACTCACTGTAACTTTGTAGATACTCTGAAAGAAGGTCAGCATAATATTTTCGTCCCAGGGTTATTACTCTTTCCAGGTTCTCCTTTTACAAGCAGGAAAATCCTTGTTCTTCTGTTTTGCATAATCACATGTCCAGCTCAGTGAGTAAAATTTAATGCTCTTTGATTGATAGGTTAAGACCAGAAGGGATCATTATGGCCATCTCATTTGACCTTCTGCATCAGCTCAGCTAGAGAAATCCTCTCTGTGGCTCCTGCATCTATCATCACAATATTGGGTGTTGTGAAAATATATATTTTATAACGGCAGTCAATGATTAAATCTTGATTTAATGATGGTGTATTCACTCCCTACTCTCTTTATATCTTTAACTGTTGTTATTTTTAAAAAATGGCCACACCTCATTTTGTTACTCAAAAGCCTTTGGTATGTTATCGAAACATCAAAGTGATAATTATAAATTACAGCTGGGCATCTCCTGTTCAGAAAACTCAGAATTAGGAATAGCAGAAGTTTCTCCCAGCCAGGTGGACTGGCTCTACTGGGGACAAATGAGTCCTATTTGAGACCAGTGTAATCCATTCACTCAACAAACAAACAAACAAACAAGCAAACAAATAAACTACTCATTTAGTGGACATCTGTTTTAGCACAGTGTTCATAAGGAGACTGCCTTGGCAGTGCTTTCCCAGTTCTCTCATTTGATGAAAAGCACAGCATTAGCTACCACAGTGCACCTGGAAGCAGCAGTACCCTGCCACCTGCCCACGAGGAGCTCATCCTGGTGGGTTTGCAACCTCTGGCATGGATACACTCTGCACAGGATTCTCCCAGTCACCTCTGACACACAGAGGGGCAGCAGGTGCCCAGTGCAATAAAGGCATGGCACAAGGGGAGTGGGGCTGTGAGGCTTCATTCTATATTTTGACCCTTTCCGCACAGAGTAAGAGATGCCAATGTTTTTCATTATTGAAAAGTTTTATTATTGCTGCATGGCAAGTGCATTATATATGCACTTGCCATGCAGCAGGGGTTTCCCCTTTGGAGAGGATGCTGCTGTGATCATCTGTTACAATGGCAATAGGAGCCACGTAAGGGAGGTCAGGCTCTCCACTGCCCTGTCAGAGACTTGCTACAGAGTCTCCCCTGCCAGTCTCACATCTGCACCAGCTGAGTCATTTGTCTTCATTCCCCGTTACATGCTACAGATCATGGTTTGTTTTCTAATTGTCACTTAAAAAAACAGTTTGAAAGAAGAGAAGGTTGTTTGGTATTTTTTAACCTTTAAGGAGAGAGGAATCGTGAGAGACTGGGGACAGATAACCCTCAGAGAGGATTTGTCAACCAGGGGTAATGTGGTGAAACTAGTGTTCTGCTAATCATGTGAGAAGACTCTAGCACACAATGGACAAGAGTCCATATCTAGGACAGGGTCAGCTCCTTAAGCTCTTCAGGAATCATTCTAGTCCTTTCCAAAATGCTTGTCTCAGCCATGGAAATGAATGCTTAAAATTTTGTAACTAAATTAAAAGTACATGGCAGAGGTGAGAATCTTTTGGGCAAACCCTTGTTGTGTATCAAAATTGCCATCACCATAAAGCCATCACCATAAAGTCAGTATTTGCTAACAGTTGTCACATTATAGCATGGAGATGTCAAAGGAAGGAATCCATCAATAACCTCAATAATGTACCTTGCAAATTGTAGGAAGAATTCTTCCCAGCCACAAAGCACTTAATATCTGTGGTCACAATTGTCTGAAAGCTACTAAGTTTGCCAAGGATGGGATCAGGTACTTCAAAGGAACAATCCCAAACCTCTGAAATTAGTCAAGATTGTAACACAGGGCTTGCAGTACACAGAGCAAAAGAAATAATACAGGTGATATTTTTCTTAATAAAGCTTAACCATGATGCAAAAAGTGTGTTTTTTATTCCTAATATTACAAAATATTTAGGTTAGAAAAGTAGAAAATCACAAACTGGGCATGACTTGGGATCTGACTCGGAACCTGAATATTATTAAAGTTTGATGCAGAAAGGAACAGGAAACAGAGGGGATATGAAAGCCTCAGAGGCAATGCAGTGGATGATTTCTGCTCTGCTCGGCCCCAGCTTGGGGGAAGATGGGCTCCTTACTGCTCCCAAATTATTGCTCAGGTCTACCCTCTCTGATCCCACCTTCCTGAGAGTGATGCCAATGAAGTGTGGATATGTAGAGAGCTATGTAGAGATATGTATTCAACAAATTCTTCCTGCCTCTTGCCTGAGGCTTGGAAGCCACTGAAGGACATCCATGAGTGAGGTTCCCACTTCCATTCATAACCCAGGTGTGCACAACCAAATAAAGGAGGAAGAGGAAAGTTTGTGGTATTGCAGAGCAGCAGTGTCAGGATACCAAGTGATTTGGATTCCTCTCTCAGCCTCTGTTCCTATTTGAGTCTACCAAAGGAAAAGAAGGAAAGAGAAAATTAGTCCATATCTTCTTAATTCTTACTCTATATCTTCTTCCTTATTTGCTTCATAAAGTTAAGAGAAATCAAAAAGAAAAATGGCAGCTGTCTTAAAAAAAGCATCAGTGAATGCAAGAGCTAAGTCTAAGCATTTAAATTTAAACTGTGATCGGGAAGAGGCACAGCAAGGACTACTCGGCTGTGAGGAGTAACAGGGTACACAGAGTCATTTCAGAGGTTTCAGGTTATCTTAAGCATGGTATGAAGAAAGACAGCATTTTAAGAACAACCTAAATAGAGAGTATTTTGACATGGTTTTCATGGCTCTCTGTGCTCTCAGCTCCCAAGGGGAAGTAGGACCTTCAGTCAGACCTTACATGTCCAGGGCATCTCAGATTATCTTCCCTGTGCTGTTATTCTGCTCAGAGACACTGGAGAAAAGAAAGCGTGTAAGCAATAAGTGTACATGGAAGAAAACTTTTCTCACGTATTAAAAGCTTGAGAATCTATTGCAAGGCATGTGTGATGCAGGTCAGTGTTTTAACAACCAATGCAAAAACTTTGGGAATTCAATTTTTGCAATAAGCTTGCTCTATAAGGGTCAGAAAATCTTTGCATGAGCTGCTGCTTCTCTTCACCAGCCTTCTCAACCTCTGTGTTCACAGAGATTACATATGGAAGAAAATCTGTACTTCCTAGAGAACCATAGTCAGTATGATGGACTTAATTTCTGTGTTTCTTTATAAATGTCAAATATTCATAGCTATGTAAAATAAAATGAGTTTCTTGTGCTGCTATTTTTTTCAGCTCATCGACTCCTTCTCAAATGACACCTGTCCTACCAATACACGATCTATCTCAAGAGACTTTATCTAACATCATTCAATTCAAGCTCAGTTTCAGATCAGAATGAAGGAAGCATATGAATTTCAGAAGAACTTGGATACTGATCCACTGCTGTGTCTTTATCACAGTTGTATTAGAGGAGAGACAGAAAACGCCTTTGTGGTTACAGGCATAAGAGAGACATACAATAAGGCTTAGAATTTGGTTCACTACAGAGCAAGTAAATACTCCCTAGAAGTTAAAAGGAAATTATTCTGAAATAGCTACAGAAAACTCTAAGAAACCAGGCACATAAATGTACAAACCAGAATAATCAATTCTTGCTTTCTTTTTGACAGCTGTCCTGATTTCTGTACATAGGATTGAACACGAGGCCACCAGAGCAGAAGCCTGAAACATTTCTATGTTTCTCTTGTACCTGAAAATCATAGTCTCTGTAACTGGGCATAAAATGGGATATTTAGAAGGCATTGACTGTATATCTGGATGAAAAATTGTGGAAAGAGTAATGGTTTTCATAAGAATTAGGCAGCCGAAAATATTAAAAGTAGAGGATACTGAGAGAGAAGATATAGCTGGGCATTATAGATGAAATTTAGTCATGTGTAAGGCCTCAATAAGTGTGAGAATATATACAAGTGGAGATGTACATACATACACAGGGAGGCATACAAGTCCTGTGGCAGCTGTTCTGGAGAGCTGCCTCAGAGACTTTGGTGTCCTTCGAAGGTTACAGTCCTCCACACATGGCCAAGCACATTACAAATGGAACCTTACTTGTTTACAGAGCTTATAAATTAGATAGGTTTTCAGACAGATGGATTAATGTGTGCTGACATAGAGATTTGGGCCCTTTGATCATAATTTTGGTCTGAGCAGTCTCCCCAGCAGCAGACCTTTGGGATGTCTGGTGACTCAAGATCCCAGGAGGGACCTACCCCAGTCATCCCTGGAGTGCCCATTAAATTAATGGATATCTGTACCATTACACTTTGTACTGCTGTAACTTAACTGGAAGTTTCTATTCCTGCCTAGGACCTGGCTAGGGAAGCACTTACACCTGCTGCAAATAGATGCCACCAAGCTGACAGCCTCCTGCTTTATAAAGGGATAAAGATGAGGGCTGAGGGTACCCCAAAGCATCCCTGTCTCTAGATCTCATGTGTGCTCCCCTGCTACAGCAACGTAGGAGTAGATGGTGCTGCAGGAAAGCAAGGGTACAAATTCCCCTGGCTGTTTACTCCCTTCATGCTGCCCAGCTTCTTTGCAACTCACCTTAAGAACTCAATTCCTGGTTTGCAGAGGAGAAAGAGAAGGAAATAGAGGTAATTCTGTCACGTCTCCCAGGGTTGCTGGGAAAAGACAGAGAACCTGGCAGAATTAACATAAAAAAACCCTAAAACTAAACTAAACTAAACAAAGCAAAAATGATAGACCGAAAAAAAAAAAAAAGAAAAAAACAAACTCCAAATGTGCAGAGAGAACAGACACCAAATGCATGAAACAAGAAAACAGAGAATTAAAGGGAACATCACAAAGGGTTTTGAGACTTACATGTGTATAAGAACAGAGAATTTGAGTGAAAACAAGAGAGCAGAGAAAAAAAATAAGAAAAGAAAAAGAGGGAACTCAAAATGGAATTGTTGAGGGAGCCAAAAGGGACAGGAGGAATTTTTGATTCATCTATTCTGGGCAGTACATAAAATATGGGTTGATGAATTCAACATCACTAGGCAGGACAAACCGTTTTGTGGGACATCACTGAAGTGTGCAAATTTTTTTGGAATGCTTTTCCAGAATCTCATACTGGTGTATTAACCATGAGGGCTGTGAACCTGAGGTGGGTGTCAGTAAATAAATAAACATAACAGAAACTCCCTGATTCACACCAGCTAATTGTAAAAGTACACACCCAGTACAATTGTAAAAGCTGTGAAACTGAAATGTTAATTTCTTTCATGCCAAAGGTTTCAAAACAAACACACTCTTTAGTTAGAAGATTGCATTTTATAGAACCCAAAACAATTACCCCTACAAAAAATAATAAAAGCAAAGCCTTCCCTTGGTAATAAAATCGCAATGTTTCCTGAATGTCTGATGAGAATGTCTTTAGGGAAGCCTGATGTGCAATCACACACCTAATTATTTCTGCTCTCACGTGATTTGTGTAAGTGCTTTATTCTAATGTACGCAGGGACATTAGAAAGGGACATTTATATACATATATATATATATATATGTTCTAATTTTGGCAGCACATTCTTTTTGATCAAACACACCATTGCTTCAAGAGAGGAGCAAAAATAGAGGCAGATATTAAAGAGAAGGCAGCATTCGGCACTAAGATCCAGGGCACAGCCCTTCCCTTCCCACACCTGCATTTCTGTGGGGACTCAGTGGTGGCTCCAGGCCCAGCTCCCATCACTGCCTGCACAACAGTATGATACACAGGCAGACACCAAAAAGCAGCTGTGTCACTCTCAATTAATATTTCTGTCTGGGAACAAGATCTGTTCATTTACACAAGGACCATGGCTAAGCCACAGACAGCATCCAAAAAGGCATAAGCCAGGGAATAAACAGCAAGAGCTACACCATAACTTGGCACAGGGTCACGGGACATGAAACTCGCTCTTAGTTATAATAATTAATTAAGAGTTCCACTCAGTTCTTGGACTATCCAGTTACTTAAACTGGAAATGCAATTTGGTTGGTGCAGGTGTTTACCCTAATGCATCCACACGACATTTGCAGTCTTGCTGAGACAAGAGTGAAATGATGTGACAGAAAACACCCTAGTTCCTGGATAAAGGGGACACCCACGCACAGCTGATGGTTTAGGGGACTGATGTTACCACTGCCTGTAACAGGCGAACACCAAAGCTGCTCAAGCCAGGCAAAAAAGCCCACTAAGCACTGAACTGCACTGTCAGGCATGCAAATGTCCATGCAACTTTGATCTGAGTTGTCAAACCATTGACATTTCACGGACCAAAGCCCTTCAAATCACACAGAAATGTACTTCACCTCCCTCAGTGGATTTTGGATCAGACCCTACTGAACACATAAGGCTGGCCATTTACTTTGATGTTTGATAAATTTCCTTCTCTTTGAGGTGTGTATTTTAATAATTTAGCCGAATAGGCATATGCACTGCCAAGTACATTCTTTTCAAACAGCAAGAAAGGAACCCATTTGCTGTGAACCTCATTTATCTGCTCACACAGAGTACAGCTTCTTCAGGTGCAGTACAAGGGCTAAGACCGTCAGCTACAAATATAACCCAGCTAGAGACACAAGGTGCTTTCCAGAAAAAGAAATAGCTTCACTCTCTACCTTTTCCCAATTTAATAATTAAAAATTAATTGGTATATTTTTCCTTCTGATTTTCAGCCTGAGATATAGTCCTAATCTAAAATTTAAACCTAAACCTGGACTTGGCCACCTGTTTTTAATTCTGATGTGAAATCAGTGACTCCATCAAATCAAGTTTTGAAAACTATACAAGTAAGACCAAGCTATGAGGCAAGAAAGAATGATATTAGTATGCAGAGATCCTCAGGAAGTAGTTTTCTTTACTTTCACTCAGAAAGGAGAAACCAATCAGGGGTAAAAATGTTACCGAGGTTTGAGGTCTTCTCATACATACTTAGGCTGTCTGAACTGTCTGAACCTGAAATTTTGAGGAAAATTAAAAATAGACTTATTTTTCTGGTAGAAAGAGTTTTATTGAGGTCCAAAAGAGATCTGTTTTCAATAGACCTTTTAAAACATTATTTCTACTGATTTTCTTATGAAAGCTATTAGTTCAGTATGTGTGTCCAACCCTACTACTGTTTTCTCAAGATGGATTAAGTCACAAGGTGTCCAAAAACAAAACTGTGAAAATTAAATTGACCAAATTCAATTTCATTTATCTGTGCAATTGCCAATTCTAGTTCAGTGCTATGCCTGAACATCTAAATCAAGCCTCAAAGCAGCACTGAAAACTAAGTCAAGATCCCAAGTGTACTGAAGTTCAACTGAAATACATGGCAAATATGGCATAATTTCAGCTGAATCCTTGTACACACAAGCTGCTATTTCTGATGGCAAAAAAACCCCCACCTAATTGTGAAAAATTCTTAAGAAGACTAGAAGTACAAACATATATTAACTAGGTTCAGAGTGTAAATGAGGGAAGTTCCTTTGGTGGGAAGCAATTAAACTGAAATTGAGATGAAATACAACCTGTAGAAACAGTATTCTGTAAGTCGTTGTCAAGCAAGTGGGGTGAATATGCTTCAAAAAAACCAATAAACATCCAACAATTAAGAGTCAAGCTTCCCCTTTCTACTATTAGCTTCAGCTAACAGCCTGAGTTCCTGATCAGGAGAAACATCTCCAGTGCAAGGCTGTGAATGCATGTAGGTCAGGCCACTTTTTTATGCTCTAGACACTGGATGAGGTTTCAGAGAACATGTATGAAGAATTAGGTTTGTAAAGGCTTCATTTTTATAGAAAAAAGAAAGTGTAATACACTGCAATCTTTAAAAGCTTTAGCTAGTCCTTCCCCATATTACTCTGCATCAGCTCTGCGCACATCACACAACTTCTGCAATAATGGCACTATTTCCTAAAACTGTTGTCAAAGGTATCTTAAAAAAAAAAAGCAGGCAATTTGGAGTCATATAAGGTTGAGTCTGAATGTACTGTTTATATTAGAGAAGATGGTCCCAAAGGGAAGATCTATTCAGATGAATGTTGGATGTCCAGGTTGCAGAGCCTAGTTGTCAGATCTGGGAGGCTGCTGCAAGTCAAAGTTTCCTCAAGAACCTGACACAAAGCCCTTATCAAAGGCAGGAAAGGTGACATTGTTCAGCTCACATTGCCCCGGTGGAAACTGCTGTTGCTTATCACTTCAGCTGTGAAGTGACTGCACTTCAATGCAGCAGATGTATGAAACCTGACAGGGCAAATGTGGGCAGAGTGTGCACACAGTCTCCTGAAAGGAAACACTTTCAGCTCCACCACTGCAGTCATTTGCAGCTTCTCTGGATGATGCCTTGATAAATACCCCATAGAGAAGCACTGCATTGAATATGAGTGGGCAGGCTCTCTCCACCTCCAGCTTCTAGGTCCAGTCAAATAAAAAAGAGTAAGATCAAAATTACTAAACTTTAGGCACTTACATCATATGCAGCAGAACCGCTACAATTCTATCATTCAAGACCTGTGCAGAGACAAGTCTAGGGAGCGTGAATCAACCAGAGAGCACCTACACAAATGTCTCGACCAGCCCTAAAAAGATGCAAAAAGTGGTAGTAAAGGTCTCATGGTGTCTACTATGTGGTTTCTTGTCTTTATGAAGAAGTGAATGACTGACCCCAGCAAAGCCACTGTGGTAGTGAAGGTTCCGTGAAATAACTCTGTGTGTATTCACTCTGTGGTGAGTGACTTGCTCCTCTTTATTTTGTGAAATAAACTGTGCACTTACTTGGATGGGGAAGAATAAGGGAGTCCAGGCCAAATCTTCTGCCAGTAAAGATGATTACAAAGAGATTAATAAATCTGAGTTTTCTTCATAGGTCTGCCTACCTGTATCACAGACCTTTACCTTAGACCAGAGTTACAAAAAGAACAGCCACCCATTCCCTAAAGTTTCAATTCACATCTCTGCAGAGATTCAGGACACTGACTCTATGCCTATTCTTGATGACTTAGAAAACCAGTGACCCTGTGGTAGCTGTTTTCAAAAGGATGCACATCACGATTGAAAGGTACATACTACAGGGAATTCACCAATGTGCAATTGTCTCTTGAACAGCTCTGGTCAATTTTGCAAAGTGAATAGCAATTGTATTAGCAAATTCTCTATATGAAGGATCTAGAATTTATTTGAAAAATATTTTCCTTTTAAAAAAATTTACTACTCTTCATTGTTTAAGAAGCAAAGAATGTCACAGTTAAATCACTTTTCCATTACATTTTCTGAGACTGTAAGAGTTTAGTAGGATCTAAAGGAATATATTTTGTTAGACCTTATATTCAAGTTTTGTTGTCATTCCCAATATACCTCTATTACATTGATAGAAAAATATGTTCTTTATTGCCAAGTGTTGTGTGGTAGATGAAGTGTCTGTTCTATATGTGGAAGTTAGTGAGAGCATTAAAAAGTATGGTTGCTGTTACAGTCAGCCTTACTTCGGGTCAGAGCAAGGAAAAATATTCACAGCAAGACCCTAGTTCACTTTTTTACTCCCTTGAAGAACATATGTGCTGTAATAAATGACAAATTAAACCTTAATTAACTGAATGTTTCCTTCCTCCCACATAAAGGGTGCAAACACACTTTGTAACTCACTCCAGGGGTTCTAGGGTGTTGGCAGAGCATCTTCTCACTTTGTTTTCTTTGCCTTGGTGGTTGGAAAAGTGGGGTCCCTTTGACAGGCAGTGCCACAGGTCTGGGAAGATCCATAATTGATTAACCCCTGGTTTGTGAGAGAGACAATTCAAAACTTAGCTTTCCATGAGAGGGGAGAAGGAGAGCATCATCCTTCCCTCAAATGTGCTGGTACCATGTGAGCAATGTAAGCACAATAGTCCCTTTAAAGTATCAGGCCAACTTCCTGATTCAGTATTAACTCATTGTAAGAATGTCAAGGCTGCCCGAAATGAGAGATCAAAAGCTCTGTAAAATTAGGTTCTGTTAGTGTTTGGCTTAAGGCAGCTGGGTAGCTTTAAATAGCTGTTGAGGACTGTGATCACTGCTGAAAAACTACTGAACTGAATAAAAATCAAGTCCAACCCCTCTTCTGAGAGCAGCCAAACTCCAGCCCCCAGAAATTGACTTTCCATTTTAAAGTGACAAGCAGTGACAGAGGTACTCTGCCCTTCTAGCTTGAAAAAACTGGGGTTTGCAGTATACACCTTTCCAAAAACAGAGGTAAATAAAAAACAATAAACCAATCCCTTGCAGAGAAAACTGGCGATATAACATGGTGATCTCTTGAGCCTCTGTTGACATTTCCTCAAATTTTAGAGGTCATATATTGGTAGAGCAGAAAATTAAAAAAAGAAAGAAATGTGCAGTCTGAATTATTAAAAAAAAAAAAAAAAAAAAAAAAAAAAAAGACACCAAAAAACCCCAAAAGCCCCTTAAGGATAAGGAAAATAAATATCTTAAGCACAGGGGGAAAGATGTCTTAGGGAAATTCCATCCTACTTTTTCCCTCTCCCTATTCTGTCCCAGGTAACTTAGCTGATCGGTAAATTAAATCCAAATTAAATCCAACAGGCAGATATAGGCCTTGGAAGTACAAAGAAAGTGCTAATGCCACAAAAATAACTGGGAGGAAGATCCATGATTTTTGTTCTTAGATGATAGTTAGCCAGGAAATTCGACCTCACTAAGTGCAAAATTTTAAATGCCCTATCACAGGAAAGACATTAACTGGAATTTGCTTCTCTCCAGGCATTCCAGTCAAACAATTCCCACACACATCACTGGCATATACAAGGATCTGCTGTGCACACTAATAAACTACTTTTTTCTGCTTTGTGGAAATATGCCTGTATATTACGAAAAGCTTCTCAGTAGGAAATATAAATCTATGCATTGTGAAGATGAATGGATAAGAAGAAAACCATCTGTTCAAGATGCAGGACCCCAGGCACAATTAGATATTTGATCTGAATCACCAAAATTCTGCTTCAGTTTGTGTGACAGCAAATCTGGTGTGCACGAGTTGGGTTTGCTCAGAGATTAAAGTGAAAAGGGCATAAAATATGATTTAATAACCCTAGTAAGGAACTTCTGCAGAAATCAAAAAATCATGAATTTATAATGCATTTTTAACCAAGAGATATGTGTTTGCTTTAAACGTTTAGCTAGAGCAAGTTCCAGGCAAAAACTCTGAGGAAAACAGTGTAAACCATGAGGACTGATATCCTGAAAATAAATATTTCTCTGTTTCTTGTCAAAAAATCATGACATTTGCCTAAATACTGTCCTTTGCTTTTGCCATCTGAGCAGCAACTCTCATCTCAGAAGCACTGCAGTACTCAGAGAGGCAGATGAAGCAAGGTGTCTGCCCCATCTGTAGGGGTAGTGGAGTTTTCCTTGGAGAAGACTGGGTCCCGCTTCACAGAAATCACTGCAGACATGAATGTGATACTGAATCACTGGGTGACCCTCTTCTTTCTTTCCTATTATTTCCTATTATTTTTATGTTTAATAAGCATGCATGAGAACTGTTGGTCTCTTTAGATTTCAGCATCAAGAACAGACTTCATGTGCAGGTCTTTGAGAAGAATCATAACCTTAGAAGTTGAACAGGATGTTAACGGATTTTAGGATTCAAAAGATCATAATGGAAGTTGAGCTCTGCCATGCCCCACCCCGCACTTAGATGAGTGATTGCCCCCTAAAGCTTCCTACAGACTGCAGAAGACTCCAACCCATCAGCAATGGACTCTACACTTCAAAGGCTACCAAGGACAAATAAATAAATAAATAAATAAATAAATAAATAAATCCATTTCCTTCATCGGAGAAAATGGTAGCTATGGATCAAGAAATCAATACGTCGACGTAAACATTCTTTGCAAATTGGCACAATACTGTCAGCTGTTTGCTGTTCTTGGATATGGCTTTGCTCTTCTCTCCACAAGCCCAGGATTTATATGAGGAGGTCTGATGATACTCCATGGAACCAGGGAATAGCAGGGAACCAAGTCACACAGACCCAGACCAAGACCACGGAGTGTCTGGTACGAGCGTGTCCGCAGGGCACTTCAACAGCACAGAATCACTCAGTTTGGCAGCAAACTGTCATAAGCAGTAAATTACAGAAATCATGAGGCTTGAACAGCAAGATAATTAAGAAAAATAATTGGTGGAGACAGGAAAAGAGCAAGACCTGATTTAGATTACTTGTCTTCACACATACTTGATTTCTTTGAAGATGTCCCTGCTCATTGGAGTGGGATTGGATTAGATGACCTTTAAAGGTCCCTTCCAACCCAGACTGTTCTATGATTCTCTGATATTTGTATCAGAGCACCTATTTTTGGGCAGGGGAGGTATTTACAGAGGGGGTACACAATGAAGGGACCTGATTTCCAGCCCCTTCTTGCCACCATATGCAAAAGAACTTTGTTGTGTACGCTTCACTCTGTGCTGCAGAGCTGGATACATAAATCTCATTCATATTTTTGGCAAGTAACCTGCACTGTGTTAAACCAATTTGATGGTTTAGCCTGCAATTGAGAAGATTTCTGCATAAAAACTTATTTTCTGTTCAGCTTTTACGCAGTGGCTTTAGCCACAATTTATGTGTTTCTGTCAACAAACAGCCATTAATTTCTTGCAGTTACAGTCAATACCTGATGTCATTCTTCTCTCTTTATGTTTGTGCCTGACATTCCCTTATTCTATTCACGGCTTTTATGCTGCTGGTGCAGCAATTTAAAGGAACATTGAATCAAGCAAAATATTAAAATATAAAATAACAAGAATTTTAAAACAGAAACATGAAAATAAAACTGAGACAGAATTCTTTCATAAACTTTAAGAAGAGGGAAAAAAAGAGTGGGTACCTGAAAACAATGTCTCTGCAAGAATCGTGCACCTGCCCAGCTGGCAGGTAGTGGGTCAGGTTTTTTCCAGTGTATATCTTCACATGGGGGCATCTCATCCTCCATCCAAATTTGTAGCTGTTTCAGTTTTTCTGAGCCTTTAGTTAGGGGGAGAGAAGTGTTTCTCTCACACTGATGATGCAGAAACCACAAAACACTGGAAGAAGGATTTCCCCACTCTTCAGATTGATGGTTAGTCCAGCAGGTTCACTAAATGGTAAGAAATCTGTGAAAGGATTTGCTTACAGAAAAAATTCAGGATAACTAATATGCAATTTGATTTAAAACAAACCCCAAACTTTCCCACTTCGAGCCATTTTAAATAACTACTCCATACACAAAATCTCATATTGTATATTCAAAACCTTTTGGGTGACATGTTGTGAGAAAGGTGAGCTTTCATTACATTTTGCAATAATCTTCCTTGCTAAGGAAATGGTGCTGGGAAAGGAAAAGCTTTGGAGTGACAAACCAGTGTGTGAGATGTTTACTACATGGCTATTTTGGGGGAAGCAAATGAAGCAGATGAAGGTAATGCGAACAGAGAAAAAACTGACTGCTTAAAATTATGTGAGGTGGCAAAAGACTTCAACACCGGACTAGTTTATGAAAAGGAACTCAAGAAGCTTAGAAATCTCCTAAGAAGGAAAACAATATGTCAAGAATTTAAATGGGAAATAAAATCAATCCAGTGACAGAACTTTGAATTTCAAATGAACTGACCATTGTGGGATTTATAAAGAAAAAAAACCTACATGTTTGAATTTAGGACACATTGAATACATAGCTAATGTTCAAATCTTAAACACCCTGTCTGTAACTTTTGCATATTAATCGTTGTTACAAAACCACACAGTCTTGACTTACATTCTGTGACATAACTCTTTGCTTGGCTAGGGCATCCATTAAACAAATATGGAATTGTCACAAGTAATAGGCTAGTGCTGTCTGCATTCTTACTTTTAACAAGCACGTTCGACAAAAACTTTAAAACTTTAATTGAACAGAGAATATAGCTATAAAGTTCCCCTAACAAGCTTTGGTTTGTTTTGTTTCTAAGCAAAACATTTCTAAGTAAAATGGATAAGTATTTCCAATTGCTTTAATACTGGAGAGTTTCAGTTTTCTGGAAGTTCTTTCTAGAATATGATTCACAATTTAGAAGCTTAAATAAAATAGTAAAAAATTGGTACTTTCATTCAGAGTAATCTTTATAAAGTTTCTGCTCTTTCAATAGCATAATTTTTACATTTCACTGCTGCTATCAGACAGACACCTCTGCATTGAGGAGGAAAAGAGTTCAACATTGCACAGGTTTGCTGCAATAAGCAAAATATAGAAGGGCACACATAGAGTTAGTTGAGATGGCACAAAGCATTCTCAGTCAGCTCAAGCTCTGGAAACATAATGTTTATTCTTTTGGTTCCTTGTTATACCTGTATCTATTCCACTTAAGCATCCTCTCTTTATAAAGAAGCTTTCTAAAGTAATATCTGGAGGAACAATAAGATCTATTTTTCTCTGAAATGTCTGATATAAGAAAGATTACACCAAGAAATGAGCACTAAAAAGACAGAAATTACATGTTTACATAAGTACTGGTTGTAATGCAAACCTCTTCAATTCTGAGACTGTTTGAACTTTATTCAATTATTTGTTCATAGTTTAATCCTATTTTTGTTTGAAAGTGACTATACCAATGTCTGAATATAGCTGGGTGAGCTGTAAGATAAACTGAGCCTGGAAATGTATATGAATGTCAGAATGTTTAATATTCTGCTGAAATTTCCATTATCAACTTGATTCCTTCTTTCCTGCCTTGAAACCTCTCAGTTTCTTGACTGCCATCCTTTCCTATGCCATCCAAGATCATGCTGGAGGCTGAGGGCAGAGAAGAATGAATGTGAATTTCCAAGGACCCAGGAAATCACTCAGCAGAGGAGAGGGATACTTGCAGGAGTGCAGGCAGGAAGGAGAAAAGAGTTCTCCAAAGAGTGAGATGATGAGATGGGATGAGATAGATGAGATAGATGAGATGAGATGAGATGAGATGAGATGAGATGAGATAAAATGGAGATCTGGACAGCCGGCCTGCAGGGGGATAGATGTGCTGAGAATTAGAGGGGACAACTGGGAGCAGGAAAAGGTGCTCAGGTACTGTAGAACACTGAGACTGCTGTGGGAAAGAAGAAAAAGCTTCTCTCTGTTCATAAAGAAGACACCTAATGGTCTGGTGATGTTAGGCAGTATGACATCAGCATTTCATGGAACTTGCAGGATTTTCCAAACAATCAACATTTCATACAAGAGTATTGGAAAATACTGAAATCATTTCCTAAATAAAATGGAGATTCTAACAGTTTTTCCATTATTATTTCATTCAATGAAGAAGTAACATTTGCAGAGAACTGGAGGGGCAGAGAGGTTATAGCAACTTGCTACAAGTCTCACTGCAGTAGGTTCAGACAGCTCCAGACAGTCTCCAGACTTGTGCTGATGATCTCTGACATAGCAGTGAGTATGTGAGAGAAATCACTCTGCAGGCACCAAGGTCAGTGAAGAAGGAGAGGTAGGAGCTGCTCCAGGCACTGGAGCAGAGATTGCCCTGCATCCCCTGGTGAAAGACTGTCCCTCTGCAGTCTATGGAAGTCCATGCAGACTATGGAGCAGGTGGATACCCAAAAAAAGCAGTCTGTGACCACATGGGAAGCCCATGTTGGAGCAGTCTCCTGGCAGGCACCTGCAGAGCCATGGAGATAGGAGCCCACGTTAGAGCCCACGTAGAACCTGTGACCTGTGAGGGACTCACACGGGAGCAGTTTGTGAAGAACTGTAGGAAAGAAGGACTCACACTGGAGAAGTTTGTGGACAATGGTCTCTCATGGGAGGGACCCCATGCTGGACCAGGGGAAGTACTCCTATCCCTGAGGAGAAAAGCAGCAGCAGAAACAACATGTGAGGAACTGACAGTAGTGCCCATTCCCCATCTCCCTGCACCACTGAAGGAAGGAGGTAGAGAACTGGAAATAAAGTTAAGCCTGGGAAGAAATGAGGGATAGGGGAGGTGCTTTTAAGATTTATTCCTCATTATTACAAATCACAACCAGAGAATGATAAATTCAACTTACTTCTTTAAGTCAAGTCTCTTATGCCCATGACTGTAATTGGTGAGTGACCTCCCCCTATCCATACTGCAAATTATAAAGTTTTGTTATATTTTCTTTCCCCTGTCCAGTTGAGGAGGGGAGTAATAGAGTGTCTGTGGTGGGCACTGTCATTCAGGCAGGGTGAAACCACCACATAGGATGTGGTCCTTCGGACTCAACAGAGAAAGCTGCAAATAGACCATAAGTCTTTTGGCAGCTTACAGAGAATATCTTGGCCATTGGTTTGTGTGCATCATGTAGGAACAGGATGGAAACTGAATGTCTTGATTATGTTTATAGACAAATTCAGTTAGGCTGTTTACATTTTTTCATGTTGTTCTTCATAGGATTAAAAAAAATATTTGAAATTTTGGCTTTTTGCTCCCCAGTCAGGGAGAAAATAACTTCTGATGCTAGAATTTCTCCAGGGATGAGAAATGCAGTCATTCCAACTGTTCTGCTCCACAAACCTCTCTAGGTGCCACTCGTTCCCACCAAATACAGTTTTGGTAATATCTCCTGCACCAGAAGTGGTCTGCAGCTGAATAGTGGCAGGCCTGCTTGTAGGTGACATTCAGGAAAGCAGCAGGAACAATCAGCAGAGTCACTAGAGAGAGCACACAGGGAAAGAGCAGGGCTGCTCCTCTCCAGCAGGGCACTCACCTCTTTCATGATGGGTTGAGCAGCACAAACCAGGTGATCACAAGGCTGGGAAAGGACAACGAAAGATTCACAAAGGATGAAAGGTAAGGAAATTAATTAGCAATGAAATTTTAGAGAAGTCACAAGGTCAGCTGACGACCTTCATGCACACAATAATTAGCAGGAGGAAGTGTAAATATTTCTCTGTCTTACCTTCTTCTCATCTTTGTTACCTTAGTCCTACTGTTCCGAGTTTCAACCAACGCCCACAGTAACAGTCCAAATATACTGCACATATTACAAAAGATGATAAAACATGAAAAAATTATATATATGATGAAAAAGTCTATTTCTCTGTCCCTACTAAGACTCTAAAACCAGAACTGGCTAACACATCTATAACCCTGTTACCACTGTATGTGAACTTCTTCCTACTAAGCCTAGCTAGTAGGCTTGGTTCTCAAGTCACCTCTTTCAGAACATGGGTTCCAAGACTTTTTAAAAACACTGTGTTATTTTAAAGTATCTTCTCAAGAGAAGGAATCAGTATTCCACATTATTGAAAACCCTTTTTAGGCTATGTTGCATGTGTTAGAAATTTCTCCTGAGCAACAGGGAGATGGCAACAGCCTAACCACTCAAGTGTGGGCTAGTCAGGTTGGGATATGAAGCCCTTCCTATTAAATCGTTCTACCTTTCATGAGAAGACTGTGTGCACTGAAACAGAGTGTCAGAATGGAACTACGAGTTAGCAGTTCCCAGGGAAGTCCTGGGAACCTGTCTGTGTTGTAGAGACTGTACAGGTGTGTTATCTAATAAACGTCTTGGAGAAGAAAGCGCAAAAAAATATGTTAGAGTTGGATGCAGTATCGAAATCATCCTTCTTAGCTCATGATTGCATACAGGGTGATGAAGGGCATCTACCTTTTGCATAAGGTCTGGTTCTGCAGAGGTGCAGGACGCCAGCTTAACAAACTGAGCACACACAGGTTCAGCTGGAGAAGAAATGCCACGGTAGATTTCGTTGTGTGTAACTTCTGTCAAGCTTTTCAGGACAGCCAAGAATAAAACTGACAGAAGAGCACTGGGGGAATTTGGCAAAGATGCATCCAGCACTACATACATATGAAATTATACTTAGGCAAACCACTGATTTAAAGTCATTGGCATTAAAGGTTGAATTCTCAGGAGTACTGTATATTAAGGGGGAACCTGTTGATATGAACTACCAGTGCTTTATCTCCCAGGACAGAGGAGATGCTTGGTCAAACATCCCACAGTATGCTTGAAAGGCTCAGGACAAATGCCAGCACTCTGTTGGTGGGCAGTTCACTGGAAACTTTGTCTCAAAGGCACTGTCTGGAGTAACCTAATGGTTGCTTCAAGCAAACCAGGGCTAAACCATGCCAAGAGCTGAGGCCATGATTTTCTCATTGTCCCTCTACTCTCTCCACAGCCCTGCTGTGGCCAGAACTATGGCACCACAGAAAGACTGGTGTCCTGTAGGGGTAGGAGAAATAAACTGGAGAATTTTGTACATAGACATTAGCACCAACCAGAATCCCACGTGTGTATATCTCCAGAATGAACAATTACAACTTGGAAAGGGGTCAGTCGGGACACACTCGAAAAGTTAAAAAATAAGGGTAATACTTTTATAAAGCAATCACAGCAGTTTCAATAAGTACACTGAAGGGCAGCACTGAAGCAATCAGTGCCAGGTCTGTGGTGGACAGACAGCAGGAAATGAAAATCACTGGGAGAGGCTCAGGAATTGGATAAAGCCAAATTTCTAGACCAAACCTTTAAGATCCCTCAGCTGCAGAAGGAAAAGAAGAAATAGAAGATAAAAGAAGTTTGGTTCAGCTCTACTCTTATGGAGGGTAATATCAGGCATGAAAATTACTGAATGTGTAGGAAGAATCTTTAGTTGAATGGAAATTAAAAATGAGATGATAAACTGCTCAGAATGTAGATGGTTAAAGATATGACCCATCATTTTTCATATCTTGATTTCCACATAAAAATTGCTCAGTACTTATTTTGCCTTATCTATTTTATAATAAATGTAAAAAACAAGCAATTGTAATGATTAAATGGGAGAAAACAGTTTCATTTCATAAGCCTATTACAGCTCTGTGAAGAAAAAGAGTTGATGGAAAACAAAAAAAACCAAAGCTGATGGAAAACATACCGGAGGAGACAGAGTTAAAGTACAATTCTGGTTCAAAAACAAATGAATATAAGCCACTATAGGTTTACTTAAAAAGAAATTTATAAGTCTTATAACCAATGGAAATGTGATGATCTGGGACAGTCTTCCAGTAAAAATAATCAGCATGAGAATCTATCCTGCTTCAGAAACAGTAGGTTTCTGAAGGAGTAGAAACATTTTGATGGCTGCAGCAAAATCATTTTGTCTGCCCAGGAAATCAGGTGGCTTCCTCTCCAATATTTTTATAGCCAAACTGGCAGCCAGTGTTAAATGAAGAGAGGTGTCAGGCTCTTTGAGAGCTGCAGCAGGACATGCATGCCACACAAGGAGCCACATCTCTGCTGCATTTCACTCTTGAAAGCATTTGGTGCTTCTGACACCCAAAGTGACCCATATACCTGTGAGAGCACTGGTACAGAGGGTCTCAGCATACTGAACTATCCCCTTTTGAAGCAAAGGAGGGAGCAGGCACATGGCATCTTTCTTTCAAACTCATTTCATTCAAAATTGAGGAATGAAGAAGAAAAAACCAGAAGAAATAAACGCCACCGTTCCCATCTCCCTTCCATTTTGTGATTTCTCTGTTTTTTCTATCTGACTGAAAAAAAGGATCTGTTTTTCCAGTGAAAGTTTTAATTTCTAACAATGTTTTTATATTTAAAATTAGAAAAGTGTTTTATATTCTGGGAATTAAAGAAAGCAGAATGGCTGGCATTTACGGGCCAGTCTTCCGCACCCTTGTAGCTTGGCATTAATTGTAAAGAAATCACACATGCTATGACAAACTGAAATTATCTCCAGGGTGTTCATCTGTCAAACAAGTTGATTCCCATCTCATCTGCTTTCTGAATGAGATATGAAAATGAGTCTGCTACATTACCTCTGCTGTCAAAGGAGAGAATGGATTCAACCCCCTTTAAAGTGACAGTGGACTTTTTTCTGTCTCTGTCTGAAGAGTTTGACTTTATCTGCAGGGAATTAACCTTATCTCAAAGTATACAAGGAGATACGTCCAAAAGATTTTCAAAGTTGGTCCTTCGGGTCTAAAGCAAAATTCCATTTAACTTTTAGCTCATATCTGCCTTCCTGAAGTTTTCTGATTCAATTGATTGTGAAAGATGTCTGATTGACAGCACTGTTCAGGGAGAGACAAGGTCCCAGAGCACCCCAAGCATTTGTTTTAACCACAAGATTAGAATTCAGCAGATTGCACAGTGAAGAAGGACAGAGATGCTGCTGTTCTTGGGGAGGAGTGAAAGTTAGGAACCAGCTGTGACAAAGACCTCTTGAAAGTGTGAATACAAAGCCATCACTATCCAGCATGAGACTGACCTGATTAACTGAGTATGAGCTGAACTCCATTTCTTTCCTGTATACCAAACCTTTACTCAGTCTTTATTTTTACAGATTTTCTTATTCACTTATCAAAGTTCCCGTCAGCTTATCATCCTCCTCCCAAAATCCCTAATAACTTCCAGGAGCAATGGAGAATCCAGATCACTTTAACACAAACTTGAACCTACTGCCATTTCCATTGTCCTGTGTCTGACATGCCACCTTTTCTGTCCCTTCTTTCCATATTTTTCATGTTGCATATTCAGCTTGTGGCTCTGCAGACTGGGACCTATCAAGTCAGGGATCTCCCTGTCTTCCTAAGATGCCACAGTCATACCTACAGCAGAACAAGGATGCAGAAAATCGTTCCTCCAGCACTGAATCTACAGCAATAATTTTGTAAGGGTGCCTGTTGGGCAGAGATCTAAACCCTGGCTACGTTGGAGACGGAGAAAATAATTCTCTGCCTGAATATTCATAAACCTTTGTGGTGGAGCAGCAGCCAGAGGCAACAGACCAGAGAGCAGCACAGAGATTCCTGTGCTAAAAGAGGCAGAAAGTGGTAAACACACCGGCCAGTATTGACCAGGCAGCCTGAGCCACTATCTGTTCATTAAACACGTTTGCTTGCTGTTGAACCCTGTGACACCACTTTCTCTGTCCTTCCTGTCATAGGTGTGCAATTAGAAGAAAGAAACAGAAAGCGTGAGCATTTAATCTGGCCAAAATGCATTTGGGAGACAGTTGTCTGGGTAACAGCCCTGTTCCCTGAATTATTTTTGTATTTTTAACTATTGTTCAGTAAAATAGGGGCATTCAGACCACAATTCAGGACTCTTCAGGAGATCTTTTATCTCCACAATGCCATCCACATCCCCATTTTACTATAAATCCATCAGCTCAGGCCTTAAGATCCTCACTCAGTGACTGAAAGACTACAGTGATTTTTGGGTTCAGTGTGGGTATGGCAGCCCGGGCCCTTCAGGGACACAGTCAGAGGAGCATTGAAATTTCAAGATCGAAAACAGCTTCAGTGAGAGACACCAGCTGAAAGATTCAGCTCTGGCAAAGCGGATGCAGATCTGAATCTGTGAATGAATAGAGGGCTTGGCATCTTAGAAGCCTTAGTCCTACAAACCAGCAGACACTAAACAGGAGCTTTCTGGGTCACTCTGCTGACCTTATGTGTCCAAGTCTTTTTCTTAATCTGAATCAATACTTTTTTCAGAGTTATTTAGGCAGCATATCAGGATGGACGTTCTGAAATCATTACATTTACTTAAAAAAATTTATTTTGAAAAATGTACTGCAATTACAGCTATTATTGTACCCTCCTTCCCATTCCCCAGCCTCCTCCCCATTCCCCAGCCTTTCAAACACCCAGGCAAACACACAGACTTTGCAACACATCTGGAGGACATGTCTCCTCTTCAAGTATGCTACAATAATCTAATATTAATGACACAGAGGTTGCAAGAACGAAGTTAGGATCCACAGCAATGTCCACTTAAAAAAAAGAAAAAAATGCAGAGATTAAGCAAGACTTTCCTAAGACCTGCTGCTGCATGATTTGCTGGTGAATAACAATGTACCACAAGGTCCCAGTGGAGGAGAGACGTCTTCAATTAGCATGGTTACAATCCTCAGTACTTACTTGCTTCTTCAAAAAGAAAGCCAGCAGCAGCACTTCCCTTGGTACCTATGGGGTCAGGATTAAATCTGTTGCCACCATGGTGGCTCCTATATTATTTCCTGCTTTTAATTTTTGCTGCAGATGTAAAAACAGATGTCTCGGATCTTCCAAACTAATTCAACATTTACACATATCTATGGGAGATCTAGTCTGCACAGTGGTCCTTCTATTTCAGCATCTGATGCAGGTCTGTTTCCTGAATCCATCTGTCAGACCTCAGAGCCCAAGCATCAGAGATTGCAGTCAGGTAAACTCCAGCCAAGAAAAATGAGTCATGGATAGTATCCAATATGGTAGAAATCTCCCTCTCCTCACATCATAACATTGATAAAAGCTTGGAAGATTTCCTGAATTCAGTGAAATTACGGTAGTGACATTCAGCACAGAGAAGATTAGCAACTGAGGCAAGCTTCCTTCATCCTGTAATGCTTTCTTCTACTTTACTGTTTCCAGATAAAAAGATTTAATTCACAGTAGAATCTGTCCTTAGAACATGGTTGGACTAGATGATCTTTTCTAGCCTAAAAGATTCTACGGTTCTACAACACGTCATTTCAGAAACATACATTAGCTAATTTAACAGCTTATTTTCCTAAAAACCAAAAAGACAGATTTAACTTCCTCATCTTGATTTTAAAACTGAGAACATTTCTGTTATAAGCTGGGCAAAAAAAGGTGGAAACAAAGCTTACAACCCTATCAAAGGAACAAATCCATAGCCCTCCGGCCAAAATCCTTACTATCGTCACAGTGTCAGCTTTGCTTGGGAACAGAGGTCTGTTTTGTCCTCCATTCACACACAAGGATCAGCTCTCCTGCTCCTTAGGAAGAGAGACCAGTTGCATGATTTTACCTTCTGAGTCAGAAAACAGACAATAAGGTGCATGGAAATTACACAGGAATTGTGAGGTGATGCTTTCAAAAATTCGTGGTAGTGGTTTGAGCTTGCTTTCACCAAAAGTATGATTCTATAAATGATTTCAGTGGGAGAGTAACCATGTCAAAACCTCCAAAATTTTGTTCCCTCTGCAAATGCTCAGATTTGAATATTTATTTACAGGAACGCTTCACTGCTTATTAGTGTCACAGGTTTTGCAGAGGTTGATTTAATACTTCCCCAGAACCAGGTTTTCCGAGAGCTTTGCTGCAGTTCTGCTTCCCTTGTTTGCCAGGGTGCTTTACCACACCCAGAAACCACTGAGTTAAGGTCCTTACTTCGAATATAGGCTTCAAATAACACTTTATCATGTGTTTACATAGTACATAATAGACCACTAACAAGACTTTGCCTAGAGCAACCTGTAATTTCAAAGACCCAGCCAAATGCTAATTAAACTGAAATACACCACTTCCTTCCACAATAAGTCTCCTCTGCAGTAGATCCTCGCATGTGTCCATTATGGTTATACAAAAGATGCAGAAACACCCTAGTGTTCAGAGCACTCATCAATTAAAAACAGATTAAAATGTCAATGTTATAACAGAAAATGAAGCAACCACAACTATTTAGGACCTTAGGGCTCTGAAATATTTAATTTTAGAAAAACTAAAACAATATCTCTGCAGTAATGTTATATTACGATGTTTATTGTCTTCTCTGTCTCTCCAGCAACAACTTTTCCTCTAACTATAGATCTCAAACTACTCACATTACCATGATGTGCAATGTTGAGCTGCAGGATAAGAACAATTTCCTTTATGAACTGAATACTTATGTTCATATGGTAAATCCTTTCTTTGAAAACCTTATTCAGGTTGTAGCAATAGACCTGTAGTTCATGGACATTCTAGAAAGATAAGACGACTTTTGCATCTTAAGTAATCAGACTTCTGGTTTAAAATCTCTACTGTAAGTGGAAATAATGATATTGAATGTAATAGTGGTTATGCTGGCTCTAGGTGGGAAAAAAGGTACAGACTTGGAAGTGTGAGCATGCATCTGGAAGAACTGTATTCACTGAAGAATCCTTCCCTTGCTTATCGTGCACTGATAATTTAAGATTTTATTAAAAAGCATTTATTAGTCAATTAGCATTTGTTTATTTGTTTAAACAGAAGTATCCTAAAAATACTAATATATACTTACCATAAATCTGATCAAACATATAACCGAGAATAATAGCACAGCTCATCCCCTAAGGACCATGTTACACTGGGCTACTGACAGTGAAATATACAGAAAATATTTAACTGCTCCCAATCTGAAGAGACACTTAAACAGCAAAGGAGATAATTGTACCCTATAATCTCAAAATGCCAATCTCTATACCAGTGCACATCCCAGTACTCTGCATTCAACCCTATATATCAGAAATCTGCATTTCCTTCACATGATATAGGCTATCATGGATATGTATAGTGAGACTTGAATATGGAAACTTTAGACACCATTTCAATTCAATATGAAAATGAGTTCAGAGTACTGAACTCATTTTTGTGATGATCATGTCTACAAAAACGTCCTCTGTAAAACCAGCAATGCACAAAAACTGTGGGCTGCCATACCAAGATCGTCAGAAAGTTTCAGACACAGAGCTAAAGTGCAATGAAATGTGAAAAACTGACTGCAGCAAATGAATCTGATATAGAGGTTGCCATGGGGCTTTCTCTGTGCTTTAAAAAGCTCCTTCAAGTCCAGTGTCAAGAGAAGATGGGAAGAGCAGGACTTGTTTCCTCCTGGGGATGAGCTTAAGGACAGAGCCCAGAGCAAAACTTGAACTGTCCCAGAGTGGCTCCTATTCAATCACTGCTCTCTGCTCACACTGAGCCCCTAAATTGCCAGGTGCTTGCCCCAGGGGTGACAGAGGGTGGGTACAGCAGAGGCAATGACAGAAGAGTTCTGCTTGCATTTAGTCCCCAGCTGACAGCAGTGAACTTAAGGAACAGTGAAAATATTTTCCTAAGGTAGCAAATTGCTACACAGGTCAATACCAAGCTAAACAAAACTAAAGGGCTGAGTAATGTAAAACCCAAGAGATTTGTTTTTAATGTTTTTTTGTGTAATGACACATTAAGCATAGCAATGGACAGTATGGATGAGCAGATCTCTAATTCAGATAATTGACAGCAAAGTAGTTAAGAGGCTGTACCAGAAAAAGCATGTCAGAAGACTTAGAAAGCAAGTACTGTCACCGGGGCTGTAACTTGACTTTTTCCAATGTAATACATACAAATGAGGAACAATGGGCTGGAGCTTTTGCTAATAGTTCAAAGAATAAAAAAAAAAGTTTAAAATAATGACAGTTTCAGGTTATTATATGTGTCAACACAGACTAGGCTTACCTTTTACAATTAAGGTCAGATGGATGTACAGCTTTAGTCATGCTGCCTTATTTCTGAGCAAACACATACAGAAGGGAAATCCAACCCTCTTGGACTGACCCCAAGGTATCTCTTGTTTGGAAGCAGAATTTGCAAAATGTGGCTCCTGTCCTACGCATCTTATAATTCCCATGTAAAAATATATATAGAAATGTTTTACAAATATTTTAACAGAGTACAACCATATTTAATTCTATGAATAATTTAAGGATCTAGTTATTCTGACTGAACTCATTCTGTGCAATGAATATCATATGACAAAATCATTGTTTCGTGAGGGTACAATTTAAAAAGCTACATCAATAAAAAATACTAGTTCACACAAACACAAGATTAAGAAAGAAGGTAGAGAGAGATTTCAGTAATACCCAAGGCCCGCAATATATACAAGAATTAAAACTGTTGCTTTTGAACTCTTAGCTGCAAGGGTTGAGGGGAACAGAATTATACTCTATGTACCAGATAGAAACACAGATAAATATCATATAGGCATATAGGCAGAGAGCCGTGCAATTCCATCATCATACAACAGATTAGTGACCATAAGAAATGCAGGTTCAATGTTATACTTCTTTTTTCTCTGCCCAGAGAGAAACAATTTTCATACTGATGTGTCTATTTTTGGATGTTTATAATTTATGGTGTGCAGCACAAAATCCGTGTTTGTTCTCAGACTTTGGATAAGACTTCTAAAGAAACATATCTGTGGGGAGAAAACCAGGTTCTGGAAAGATTAACATTGTTTAGTAACCTTGGAGCAGATAATACCCTCATCTCAATCAATGATTGTCACTCTTTCTGCAAATGTTGAATGCTGAAAAATCCCTTGTAACCATTAGCACACTTCCAACGGGCCAAAAAATACCTCTAAGTAAAACATTTTCCACAGGAGAGGAGCATGCAGTTTCCAGACAAATAGCATACAGTAGATGCATATATATGTAAATATATATATATATATATGAATAGTAATTGATTGCTTATTTCCATCATGTCACCACTTGCAAATGGGAAACTCAGTAATGTAGTTGTTCAGTATTTTGAATATAGCTGCTCATGACTAGGTAGCACAAGGCAAATCTGCTTTTGTTTGCTATGTACAGCACTACTGATTCTAATTTTCAGTTTCATGCAGGGTGCTACCCATTTATTGGAACATTTAATATGTTTCAGAGAGGTTTAATCCAACTCGCAAAAATATCTAAAAGTAATTTTACTTGACTGTAGAAATACCACTTCAGAAACTATTTTTCACTGAACTCTTCAGTTCTTTCTTCCCTTTTTGATCCCCAAAAGCAGAAAAGGTTAATGACAGCAACTTTGGTAGATGATCATTTTCCTTTTCTTAAAGTAGTATCTGTGGAAATGATTCAGCTGCAATTACTGTCTCTCTTCTGAGCCCCGTCTGCAGAAGAGTTTTAGATTTTATTTCACAAAAAGCGTGAAATATCTAAGTAGTTCTGGGGACAGGGACTGGACTAGAAACCACACTTTCTCCACTGCCCACTAGTCTACAGTTACTCAACTTCATGCACTGTCCCTGTCAAAGAGGCGCAACGAGCAAGGAGGAGTGGAGCAAGTCTCTGAAATATAAGGGCAGTCATTAGCAGACAAGGGGAAGTAAGAAGCTTGTGTCAGAGCTATCTCAAATCAAACAAAAATTTGAGCAGACTCCTGCTTCCTAGGCAAAAAGCCTCACCAGTGACTGATAGGACATAAGAAAGGCAGACAGTGGCACCTTGTCTAGCATTTGTATTTTATATAAGGATAGGAAAAACCTAATGCTCTGAAACAACTTTGTCAGGCTTTTCATTCTGGGGACATTCAGATGGACAGTAGTGCCTTAACTCCACACCAGAAAGGGAAAGCAAGAGCCGACTAAGCACCAACTAGGACATTCTTCGATGCTATGGCCTTTCCAGATCTAACTCAACCCATTTTCTCCCACAGCAGCTGAGCCTCCTACCAGACAGATACCGTCACTCATTGCCAAGTTCAGTTTTTAGGCATTAAGTCTGCTTCCACTACTTACAGGCCCCTGGCAAAACTCACTTCTCAGGCTGCAGTTCCTTGTTGACACTGAGAATTTGGTTGCTATCATGGTGCAAGGACCCTCACAGAAAACCTGCTCATGCTTACCTGAGAAAGCATAGAGAGTTGTCACTTCAGTATTGTGCAGACTGGATGTTACAGAGGTATAATAGTAGCCACATAAAATTTGAAAGGGTTTATTAGCATTAGAGTTCCCATGGAAAAAGCATTGAGCTGCCTCATCTTTTGACCTGTGATTTTCTAGCAATGCTTTATGATCTAAAAGATTTTTCACTATGGCCTTAAAGTGTATTTCTTGCTCAGAATGGCCAGGGTGTTTTTGGTTTGTTTTTTTTTTTGCTTTGGGCCTTCTGTGTACTTGCAGGAAATGAGCAAGAAATAGGACAGGGGACAGAGAAAAATAAAACCACCGATCTTCACAGCTAGGAGGTCTATAAATGTATTTATGACACAGGTGACAAACAAGGCTGTATGTGAGCACATTGATCAGTTTGGACTGCTGGTTCAATCTTTCTTTCTTTCTTTTCTCTCTTCAGATAAATCCAGTGTAGCTGAAAGGCACCAAACTAAAGAAGCAGGGGCTTTTAATTATCTGAAGAAACCACCATATGAATAGTGAAGTATGCACCATCTCTTTCATGCTGCCTAGTCCTGCTTGCTGACAAGTTAAGCGTACAAGATGGGGAATATTTGGGAGAGATGAGACACACATGAGCAGAATCTCAGTAGGTGTAAATCTGTACTGCTCCTTTCAAACAAAACAAAGTGCTGTGCTCATTTTTACTAAAAGTACTAATGAAATAGAAAGTTATATCGAATTTTTCAGGGTTTGGAATGTGCTCTTAAAAACTCAGCCATTGTTCTGTTGATGGCTGTTCTGTCTGAATAGATTTTTCCTTTGGCCTCAGAAGCAAGGAAGAGTCCAAATTGCCTTTCCATCTAACATCTCCTAAGGAGGTGTTGAAACAGGGAACTACATAAATAAGGAAATGAGCTGCAGCTTTTCTCTATTTGGCACAAGATTTGGACTAATTCAGTCCTGAAAGGGAATATAGGACTATTGCACCTCAGGAAAGGAGTCTGGTATCTTTGTCTGAAACCTGAAGAATCGCCAGACAGGCTCAGCTCCCTGACAGCATAGAAGTACTTACCACACTGGAAAGAAAAATAAGAGAAGAGAAAAAGAACACACAGGGCATTTCAAAGAGATGCCTTCCTAAAGGTACTGTTCTGTAAGCATGTTATAACTAGAAGGAAAAGAAAGAAAGAAAAAAAAAGACCGTGGACAGGGAAATAAATGCCATGAGACAGAGTTCTGGGACATGCTCAGTGTCTGCAGATCATTTCCAGGTGCATATCACCATCAGCTGTGTAGCAATTTGCTACTATTTCTTTGTCCTCTGGTATCCTCCAAAAAGGCTCAAATGAAAATCTATGGTCCTTATAGAATGCCTAGTTCAAAGGAAGAGTCTGTCCTGTTTAGTGCCCCAATTCTGTACAAAAGAAATACAGAATAGTCTTGACTACAACTGCTGTATCAAGAGATGTATGCTTCCATTTCTTAGAATTTAATGACCTTCCAGGTCAGTGCTTGTAAAAGAACATGGCAAATTTCTGTTTTAAATCTTCTACCTGATCATTTTTTCAAGTTTCCTCTGCTTCTTCAACTGTGAGTATGGAACTTTTACTCATTATTTCTCATATTTTCCCTGTAGTTTGTGATTACATAGGCCTATATCCCAGTTACTTCTTTTGTGGCCTAAGCACCCTTTTTCAATCTAATTTATGTTGTGCAGTATTCAAAACATGGGAAGAGAGTTACAGCACAATGGAACAGTAGAATGCATCACAGAATAATGATGTGTTCTGTTTTATTCTCTATTCCCTTCCCAATCATTCCCATCTTTCGAGCTGCCTTTTCAACTCATGTTGAGTATTAAGACATTTTGTAGAATACTTTTGCAGATGTCCTGTATCTGTTTCCTAGTTTTGTATAACTGGAACTACCTCTAGCCTGTCTTCTTACTTTTACTTCTAACACATTTTAACTTTTTTTTATTATTTAAAACAAAACCTAAAATCTCTAAATATAATTGTATCACTGTTAATTTCTTTGCAGAAACAGCCTGTGAATTTGTTGAGTAGTGCTGATCCAAGCACTTCCAAAGGTCCTAGTGGATGATGTTAAAAACTCCTCTCAGCTGTAAAACCTGACCATTTTTCAGCCCACAACAAGTCGTGGCTTACCAGATCACCCACATCCCTGACTCCTTCTGAAAGCTAAAATATGTGTCTGTAAGACATGGCCTCCATATACATTATATATGGCAGTATATCATGTTAGTTCATATATGTGCTGCTAGGTTAGCAGTTACAACCTGTACATAAGGCAAAAAAATCATCAATTTAGATCAGACCCACAGCCCTTTTTAAAAAAGGATTCTATTTGCTACATATCCAGTCCTCAGATAACAAATAAATTTAAACTATATAAGGCCACAAATTGTTGACATTCTTGACTAGGATATTACTAAAAAACAAGTCCAGAAAGGAAAATAATCTTACATAGACATATCTATAGCACCTTTTTTTTCTTATTTTTTGGGACAGTCTTACAATGGCCATACCTGCCATATACTCTCTTTAAATTACTCATGGAATAAAGCACACTTTATTCTGAATGAGATAATCACAACCTCAGCTTTAATACCAGGCATCTTTATGCTCTTGGTTTTTTAGTAACAGGAACACCAAGCACTTCCCTGTGATTTTCTGAACTTTGACTCAATTTGTTACCTGGACTTTCTCTTTAGGAAAAGGTAACAAACTTGAGGTATCTGTCTGATGCTCAAACTCAACAGTCCTTGCTCATACTGGCAAAAAGAGAGATTCAAACTGTTTTTCACTGAAGTACATGTGGAGTCCAGTAAATTTACATATGGAAAGAAAACCCTGTGGTTGTACTGCTTATCACTGATAACCTGAGGTCTGGAACAGCACCACAGAGGCAAATTTACGGTACCCAACAATTAAGAGAAGAGCTTATTAAGACCTATTATTCCTCCCTCCACAAATTCTCATGGCACTTGCTCTATTTCAGGAAAGTCACATCACAGACACTAAGCATCACCAAATGTTTTCCACACTCAAAGATAATCTTGAAAGGAATAAATTATGATTAGACAACTGTTTCCCATAGAAATTGAATGAGATTTGGTACTCTCCTTCCCTGTTTACTTTTAAAACTTCACATTGCATGTGTGTCCGTGAAAAGACCTTGATTTACCTAGTGCTGAAATTCAATGAGAGAACACATCTCAATGCAAAAGACACATCAAAACTCAGAAATCTCTCCAGCTTTGTGAAAACCAGTGCTTTGCCAGCACATATTCTATTTATTGCACTGCATACATGCTTGTATTTTATGGCTCAGCCACACTTATTTCCAGCTTCATTAATGACAATAAGGAAGCACCTTTCCTTCTTAGAAGACACAAAATGCCAGCTAACATAAGGCATATTTGCCATTTTATACTGAAACACAAACAGCCTGCAAAGAAAAGCAGGCATTGCTTCCTAGCTCTTGTGTGCAAAGAGGTAGCAGAGCCTGAAATGAAGCTTAGTTCTTTACTGTCGCTGGTATAGAAAATTTTCCTTTAAAAATAAACCATACTGTTCTCCCTATATGTTCCAAGTAAGCATGGAGCATGTGGGAAAAACACCCCCACACCCAACAGTGACAAGGAAAGCTGTGCTATTTTGTGGTCTCTTCTATGACAAGAATGAATTTTATGACTTCACTAGCATGTCTTAATCAATATTATCTTTACATGCTAAAAAATAGCTCCTTTTTCTTGCCATTCTTTGTCCATTCCCCTTTTCACTATTTTTGTTATGCCAATAGGCTTGCCTTTCCAGAGTCAAGACATTTATACCAGAAACTATACAGCAGCAATAACAGAGAAGTTCACCATTTACAATCTCACAAAAATATTTTAGCCAGCAGGATTTTTTAGTAACAAACACTGCTGGGCATTTCAATGTCCTTACAATACTCAGAAACAGGAGATTTTAACTACCTACTTGACAAGGACATTTTCTTACACGGTTTATGAGGTGAATAATTAAAATTTTAAGTACATACTATAGGTGAAATTAATGTATCAGTCAATAGTCTGCCATCAGCACAAGTGCAGGCCATATGAGATAAGTCACTGAGAGATTCCTTGGTGTAATAATTTTCTGGCACATGGGGAGAGATCCCAGGAGAGCAGAGGATTCCAGGCTGCTGGTGCTGGGAGGCAGTTTGCTGCTGACCCTCTTTGCTGCAGCACTGCCATCTAAGCCAGGCTCTTGCAGGCTGATCCCAAGCAGGGGCCTGAGACAGCCCCATCCAGCAGTGGAGGGGACTTTGCTACTCACCAGATGAGTTCTGTAAAGAAAGGCAGCCCCTGCAATTGGTTGAACTCACTACTCCCAAGTGCTCACTGGTCTCAAGTGTCACCATGCAGATGTGGCACCATAAAGAGGGATGTCACCTGGACAAGCAGCTCTTTAAGATCTGTTACGATTCTGTTCTTCCAGTTCTGTTAACATCTTATTTTCTTACTCTTCTGGGGTTTTAAAGGACATTCGGTACTCCTCCTGTGGTGTTTCTTGAACCATTTCATTCTTCACTAGAGCAATATTTTATGCTATCAGAACTGATCAAAATTCCCATGCATTGTAATCTAGAAATTCACTCACTGTAGAGAGGGTTTGCACAAGGAGAAAAGTGGCTTTGATGTCAGTCAATCACTTTTTAAACTAATCTCTCCTTCTGCATCGAGCATTAGTGTTCAGCTGCTGCTGTCCCTGTCCTGCTGATCTCTTTGGCAAGCTCTGTCTGTGTGTGTTTAGCTGCAGTTTATGAATCATGTTAAGCACAGGAGAGGTGTAGAGGCATCTGTGGAGTGAAGAACAGATGATAATAAAGTACAAGAAGCTAGTGGAAGCAATCAATAGCTGCCAGCCCAATAATGATGCCCTTCTACAGTGTCACTCCACAGGCATTTGCCCAGTATGACACTGTGGATGCAAGAAAGCCTGGAGACTGTCCACTACATATATTCCTTTAGCAGCCCACCATTGACCATGCAATAAGGTAATTTTATCATTTACTCAATCCCATCTTGCACAATAGACACAGAGAGGTACATGCATGAAGCTACATTTGGCAAAAATCAACCAGGAAACTATGATTTTGTTGAAAGGAGAATGCATCCCTGTATTTATCTTGCATTCTTTTGTTTGTCAATCTGCTGCATGAAACTCCTGCCAATAAAACTACACTTTAGGTTAACAGTAGAAAGTGGTGTTTAATCAAAGTTTTCTTTTCAGAACCACTTCCTGAACATCTGTAATTAAAAAAAAAAATATTTCTCTTTGCCATTGACAGCAGTAGCACTTTGAATAGAAGAACTGTACGCTCCCATAACAAAACCATTTTCTTTTAACTGATCTCCAATTCCTTGAATACAGACTTTTAAAACCAGTATCTTGGTGCTGCCCTCAGGTATGTTGATTACAGTATCTAGGTGTGGCATAATCCTGTACAATGAAGTCAGGATCCCTTTCTTTTTTTAATAGACACAATGTTCCTGAGAAAGGAATTTCCAAATATGTGTGTGACACCTACAAGATCAGAACATTTTCAAGAACAACTGGGGTCCTTCTCATATTTCTGAAATGCTGAAATTGGCTGACTTGTTTGGGGGGTGAGGTTTTTTTTAGTTGCTTTGGGTTACTTTCTCCTTCGAAATCTATATATAAACAAACAGCTTAAGTGTAAATTTGGCCCTGTGGAAACAGAATAAAGAGCTATTGGTGAGAGGGCAGACAAATCTATTTTCTTTGTGAGCTCTTTATTGGCTTGTGAAAATTTGCTTGAGCAGTATATTCTCCATTGTAACATTCAGATTTCTAAGCTCCAGGGTCCACAAAAATTGCATGCCCCAGAATTTGAACAGGGGATGTTAAAAAAAAAAAAAGTTTAGGTGTGATAAAAGCAATTAGCTATTGCAGAGGTACATGAGGAATTGTGATTTCAGCAGCTAAGGTTGAAAATCCTAAAGGGATTTATTCCAAAACCCACTGAGCAGCTCCCTGGTGGTAATGAAATGAGTGATATTTTAATGATCACAGGAAAGGCATCAAATCAGGACTGATCTACAGCTGGGTGACAACTGGGTGACAGAGCAGAGGCTGAATGGACTTTGCAGGTTGGATCAGCAGACTAGTTGGGAACCAAGGACTGCCACTGCAGGCTTGCTGTGGGCTCACAGCTCTAAGCTGACAGTTCAAGCAGGTCTAAAGGAGGCTGCTGCTCAGATCTGAAGAGCTGAGGCAAAGCAGCAGATGCTGATGGGCTACTCTTAGATACAGGAGAGACAACATCTTAGGACTGAGACTACTTAACCAAACTTTCATGACTCCTGTCCACGTAACACCTGGCTCTAATGCTGCTATTAACCACTCAGAGGCAGAAGCAGTACATTTCCTGAACAGAAAAAACAGAAATCCGATACAAAATCCTCGCTTCTGTTTTTAGCAATAGTTATAAGATTATTTTCAAGCAAAGCTTTTCCATTTTGGGAGAAATATTACTGCAGCAGAATCAACTTTCTCTGGCCTTGATGCAAGAGATCCTCTTAGCTCAATCTCAAAATTCTTTGGAACTCAGGCAAATACGAGTGGTAAGACATTTTCTGTAGTGAAGCAGACACTAAAACAAAAGGATAGGGAATGAAAGAAAAATAGTGTGTTGCTAACGAAAAGTGTTCAAAGTGATCCACATGTAAATCTGTGGCGTCTTAGGAGAGACACTTCAAGCCTCCTCTGCTGGTGATCATCAGTAAGCACAATAATGCTTTGTACATGTCATACTGAAGCCACCTTAGGTTTACATGCACCATCTCAAGTTCCCCCTGTAGTGTCATCTAGAGAAGTTGTTTTTACTTACTCATCTGAAAGAAAACACAGCTTTTCCTCTGAAGATACAATGCAGAAGTTGTAGTGGTGCAATAGAGGGACTAACTGCATACCATTTGTGGGGTCCTGCTAAAATAGTTCAGATAGGAGAGAGAGGAAAAGGAAACTAGGAATGAGCAGGTCATAGCTGCAATTGAACAGCTCAATCCCCATCACTTGTTATTCCATCAATCAGACATAATCCGTAAATGTAGACATGTTCTAAGGCAAAGCAAAGATAAAATGAGCAGTCAATGAGGTGTATGTAACCAAAATGCAACTTAAAATGTAATGATACTTTAAACCATCTCCAGCATGGGCATTACTAATTCAAAACATGGTTTGAAAGTGTTGAAGCCAGAAAACAGTATAGAAATTTGCTTGAATCTCCAGACCTAGAATACAGGATCTCTTGAATAGGTCCAAATTCTAACTATTTTCACCATAACTACTGTGGCCTCTAGATTTCAAGAGCAGTTTGAAGATACCTTGTGGTGTCTGTGTCCGAGTTACCTTTGCCAGAGAAAGCAGTGGGATAGCTTGTAGTGGGTGGACAAACCAGATGATCCACCAGGTCTTAATACAAGGTTTTTTTCTGTGTTGAGAGAACCTACTAAGCTCATTCCACACCTGTTTAGAAAGGCAAGTTATCAACTCTGGAGAAGCAAGAGAAAGCATGCAGGTCCATATTTCCCCAGTTGCCCCCAGGGAGCACCACAATGGGATCAGCACGTGCAGTCATAGTCAAATACCCAACTTGTGATCATGTTTTTACTGTTTCACTTTGTTCCTTCACATGCTCTGGTCTGATCCAGAATAGGAATTATCACATGACTATAAGAAAAGGCAATTTGACTATTAATTCTGTCTTGTCAAACCGTAATCTGCCAGCTCTTGAGCTGATCCACAGGCACCCTGCACAATTTATTACCGTGGCACCACCTGAAGGATTACAGGATGCCAACTGTCATGGCTCATTAGGCAGCATCTAACTCAGCACACAAAGGCTTTCTGCAAAGTTCCTGAAAGCTAGGGGAGATAACAGTAACTTTAAAAAGCACAGCTCTATGAGATGTTGCTCTTTGTTTCATATACAGTCGACAGTCAAATACATTCTGTTCTGAGCATGCAGTCCCTAAGGAACTAAAACTGCAATAATTTTTCACAAAGCATTGGCAAGAAGGTCCCATTTTCACCTGTAGGCTCAGAATCATTGGCAGTCAGGATATCTAGTAGCTCTGGTGAGCACAAGAGTTTCCAGAAGCATTCAATCCAATCCCTAGGATTTCCTAATTTAAAACAAAAAGTTAAAAATGGCCCCATAATATTGCAAAAGAACCTGTCAATTTTCTGCTTTGCGACCTAATGCAAGTGAAGGATTTAAATGTAAAACCCCTAGAAAAGTAGTCTTTAGAAAAATCAGGTGATATAGCTACTGGTGCACCCTGAGTCATACTTGAGCAGGAGATACACTGTTGGATGAATCAGATTAGTCTGATGGCATAGCTTGAAATAAAAAAGTTTGGAGAAATGCTTTAATAAGTGATCAGCAAAAACTGAACGCCCCTGTTGAGATGTTGGATAAGAACTTACCTGGAACCCTCTATGTAGGAATTTCCATCTTTTACAGAAAGCACCACTCTAGACAGATATTCCTTGAAAACATGTCTGCTAGCCTTTTAAATTTTTCACATCTCTAATTATATCCATGACATGTACTTTCCTCAGTTGGCGCTAAAGTAAACCAGCAAAACCTTACGTCAAAAACCACAGCTGCTTCTTGTCTCTAGAGTCTGAGAACTTGTTTCCTCATACTCAGGGTCCAAGACCACACTCAGGGTCCAGCAGAGCTTTGTGTGGCCCCTTATGGTGCCTCTTCACTACAGATATAGTGTCTAGCAGCTTGCCTACTCGCCAAAAGTATACTGAGCTTCTCACTGCACCATCCCAGCAGACACAGAACTTGGGTTTAGGTATTTAATACATCTGTGAGTGGGGGAACAGATCGTGCTCATTTGCATTAGACTGAGCTCACATTTTCTGCATTTCCTTGCCTGGAATAATTCACACTATTAATGACAATGTTGCTGGAATAGAAATGGTTTTGGAGCTACTGGAAAGTAGAAGAGACAGTTTCTGAAGATATTGTGGCCTTCATCTGACAGCATAAACTAGGACCATTCAAGTGGTTATTGCTAAAAAAATTGTAAACATTCAACGGATGTACCCATCAATGGTCACTGCACTGCTCATGTAGCAGTGTTTTCCAGAGTTCTTCTATGACAGAAAAAAAATCAAACAGAACTGTTTTTGTAGTTCTGATGACACGAAAGGTGAGGTTTGTCATTAGTTGGAGTTTTGTCATTCTTTGTTTTGATTTTCCTTTCTAGCTACAGCTTCTGATTTAATAAGAGCAAATAATCTTTCAGAGACAAAAGCCTTTCTTTGTGTAGAACACCTTTTAACCAGTCTATCCATCTGTGCCCATTTTCACCCAGATTTTTCAAAGTGGGTGAGATGTTCACCATCACACCTCAGCTGTTACTCCAGTCTCTGTGCTCCATTTCTTACCTTTAATCCCACTGTTTGCCTCTTGAGACAGGTACTGCTCTTCTTTGCCAGACTACAATGCCTTAATTTCTTCACGGCTACATAGTCTCTCCGGGAAAACTTATTGTTGGCTTCAGTGTGACTGGTGGCCCTGCCCAAATTCTACTTGCTCTGGTCTTTGCAGATACTCCAACCTCCCATACCCTCCCAGACTTTGGGGGTTTTTTTTGCAATAATTTTAGCTGAATTCAGCCAAGCAGCAAGTGACGTACACTGCTGGAGAACAAAGCCATTTCTCTCACTACCTGTCTGACAAGTGCTGTGCATCTGGGGCAGTGTCAGAGGGCTGCAGTCCTTCCTGGCAGGGTTCACGCATGGCTCATTCAGTCCCTGCTTCCCTCCAGAACTTGTAAGTTCAGGGCCATTAGAAGTCCTGGACCGACTGTGAGAAGTTCCATCACTCAAAGCGAAGGTCACTCATCTCCGACTGTCAGCAATTCTCCATGCTCCACTACCCAGCAGCAATGCACAGAAGCAACTATCATTTGCCTAATGGAGACAGTCAAAATTCCCCTGGTATTTCTACCCCTTTAAGACTTAGATTTATTTCTAGTTAAAATGGCTCCTCACCTTAAACCATTTGTCTATATTTTTAATTGTTATTTTTGGCAAGTAGTAACTTTTTCTATGAAACTTTTTTGAAAGGACACTTTAGCATTAAATTACTAAATACTTAAGATTTTTATAGGAACTAGTTTGGGAAGCTTTTAAATAAACATTTCTGTGCAGTAATTCTTATTCTGAATGCTTCTAACAGAAAGCTCCAAATATCCATGAAGAAAGTAAAAAGGATTACTTTCATAGCAATTTAAGGTATTTATCATTTTGTCTTTCCCAGTGTCAAAGGAGTCTTGAAAGATAGTTTTAGTAAACGACTTTACAGTCTGTAACAAGGCCATACTATTCCACTATTTTCACCCTTTTCAGACCAGCGTCTTTTCTTACCTGTCCACATAGTCTTTTCTGAGCATGATTTCTCTGTATGTCAGGTAAAAAAAATGCAAAATGTCCATACATATATAGGAATACATATATGCATTCTGAGAAGATACTGAAAATAGAAATTGGAATTTCTTCCAACCCAATCAGAAGACATTTCACAAAGAAACAAAGATGGAGTCACAAGCTTCTACCTTCTGGCATGGATATTTATCACACAGTATACTCCCTGCTTCTATCTCTTATTGGTGAAATGGTGCTAGCACTGATCACTTTATTCCTCATATCTTTCAGGCAACACACTGTTTACCCCTTTCATTGCTTTACCAAAAAATCATATAAAAACCCAGTTGCATGTGGCTCATGATGTACAGCAAAATCCAGATCCCTCCTTGCTACTGAGCTCTTGCTTCGCTAGTTCCTCCTTCCCACACTGTTGGTTTAACGACAAAAAAAAAAAGTTCTTTTGATGTTTCATAGTTTATTTTGCTTTTTTTTTCTGCCAAAGTATACTCATCCACCCACACAACCCCATCATTTCTGAAAATCAGTTTTTTAAGGACCTTAGCCCCATTTATAGAAAAATTCTTTCCTAATGTAACTATAATTTTTCTAATTCTAGCTGTCTTGACAGGATGCGACAGGTCTTAGTCTGTCTCCAGTGTCCCTCAGCCTCCTTTCCTTTCTTTTAAAGGCCTACTTGTCATGTCTATTGCCCTTTAGCTTTCCCTGCCACCCTGCTCTCCTAAGCATAACCACATTCCCCTGAGGATAAGGGAAAGAGGCAGATTCACATTGTGCCGCCTGTCTCTGGCTGCCAATGACTCTGAGAGCGCTCGCTAATTGCAGCCAGCTGTACACACCCCTCCTTGCCCTCCTACCTGTGATGTGACAGCGTGCTGTCACATCTTGTCACAGGCTGCTGGATCCACTGACAGGGAAGTGGCTCGAGGCGCCTGACAGTCTCGCTGTCTCCCGGTCTGCACAGGGTTAACTTCTGGCTGGTGGGAACTCTGCAACCAGGCACCACCCTTAATAAGGTGAAACCCCTCAAGGATCCCAGTTTTTCCTGCTCCTTACAGAGCTCACATAATCTGCTTACCAAACATCGTCTGCAAAGGGCTTTTGGGAGCTGAGAGTAGAAGTATTTTAAAAGGATCATCAAAAAATATGTTACTGGCTTGAAAAGAATAAGTCCTCTCCTGTTGCTCAGCTTCATCTTGCTATCTGCCTTGACTGCTCTGCAGGAAAGCTGTTTAAACTCCACTTAGTACATAATACAGTCACACTTATTTTTTAGTGGACACATACCGTGTTCTGTAACATTAAACTTAACACAAGTCATTTTTTCCTAAAGGGAACATCCTAGGAGGGCATTGGAGTTCTCCTCCGGCCAAATTCACCATTCATACTGAAAAGGACTATATGCCTTCATGCAGTAAACTCTTGGTGCTTTCCTCTCTCACTGGTTCCCAATTCAGCACCAAAGCCTGGCAGGAAAGATGATGTTGACATGGCATATATATGGCAGGCATAACCTAAAGAGCTTTTTTTCCTACCTGCAATAGATGTGGCTCTGAACTCTGCCCCATGGCAAAACCCCTCTTTAGTGAAGACCCACACCACTGCTCTGTGAATGGTCTGATGGACATCTGATGTGTGGAATAAAGATATTCAATGAAAAAAACTGGAAGACAGGGCTAGAGGGAATGAAAACATGTGCCATGGTCTTTGATTGTTCCTAGCAGACAGGTAATTCTGCTATCTAGACCACAAGGGTGTTATTGTGCCCTCAGGACCAAATAGGCTGATGCACTTTACCCCCAACAACATGCATTAAAATCAATGGGACATCAGTTTGAGAGGCATAGGAGTAGGTGGAAGAAAATCCAGCAAAGGGGATGATTTTTGTTCTGAGTGAGAAAATGAGAGACTTGGATAAGCTGCAGCAGGGGAGGTAAAAGTAGAAAGGTTATGCTAAGGCTTTATCCAGATCACTGGTAAACAAAATAGACTTTAACAGTTTTTTCTCTTCTCCGCAGGAGAGTGTTTGAGGGTGTAAGGGTACAGAAGCAGAGAAGCTAAAGTTTACAACCAGAACTATACTGACAAAGTCTACACTAATCTGAAGAGAAATATAAAATAGGAGAATAACTTCCTTAGAATCAGTACAGCAGGAAAACTCTTAGTTAGAGTACAGAAGGAAAAGGACACTGGATCACAACAAAGTGGAACACTCAGAAGAAAAGCAATACTTTTTGCCATTTATGCATTTAGAAGGTGAAATTTTCTTCCTCGAGATATCATAAATACCTTATATTAGACAAGTTTCTGGGAAGGGTTAGAGTCCCATGCAAAAAGAGCACCCAAGAGTTCATTCAAGTATAATGTTCCACATATTTATATAGAGGTTTGATTTAGGACGTATAGATCCTAATGTGTATAGATTCTAGATACATCCATACATTTTTCTTTTATACATAGATACAGATATGTGTATATATATATTTGTTAACATGAATTTTGGAAGGATATAAGGCTTTATTCTTCAGTAAATCAGCTAACCACTCATTTAAGGGAAAAGATATTTTCTGTCTCAGCTATTTTTTATTTTCATTTTTTTCACAATGAAATGCATTAAGGACTGTTTTCAATGCTTGTTGAGTTTTCATTCAATGACTGAAAGGGCTCAGAAACTAGAAGTTATCTAGGTATGTGAGGACAAGGGAGTGGAGAAACCTGAAACTCTCTTTTATATAAGTTCACACTTCACTTAGGTATAAAGTTTCTCCCCATTTTGTAAAAAGATATTTTTGATCATAGCTGTTAAAATCCCCAATATTTAAAGTTCCTGATTCAGAAATATGAAATTACACCATTATCTAGAAAGAAAGAAAACTTAACATTTAAAAAAATATACTATAAAACAAGTATGCTGCAACACTAAAGAACAATCTGCATATTTATTTGACCCCCCCCATTTATCATCCTATTGGTAGGGCAGAAGTGCATGGACAGTGATGGTAAAAAAGACCCAGAAGTCCAGTTAAGGGAGGCTGCTTCAAATAAATGAGAAGCAGTTTTGAATAATTCTTGTGGAAAGCCCCTAAATAATAATAAAAATAAAAACAACAACAACAACAATAATAATAATAATAACAATATCATTGTTTTTATAATATTTCTGATTGTTTTGATTTCAGTCAGGACATGGTTAATTTTTTTTATTATTGCCAGAAGGCTGTGGCCAAGACCCTAATGTTATTTGATACTACTTCATGTCATTGCCAGGGTAGCGGAAAGGAACCCATTGATACTGGCTCATTATTGAGGGCTGTGTAAATCATTTCTTTGTCTTATATCTTTTGTTATTAATATTGTTGCTGTTACTGTTCATTTTCTTATCTTTTTGCTGTTTCCACTAAATTGTTTTATCTCAACCAGTGGGTGACCTTTGCCTCTAGTCTTCAACTCCATCCCACTGCAGTGGAAAGGGGGAGAGGAAAAATGGGGTGGGGGGGAGCAAGGGAGGCAGAGGCAGTGTGGTTTTGGAGAGTCTCCATGGGGGCATTGAATTAAGAAATACCATTCCCAAACCATGTCACTGATCCATTTTATTATACTTAGTAGAAACAAATTTTTGTTTCAAACTCACATTACACAGAGGAAGAAAAATCAATAGAGACAGCATAGAGTGGCAGACTCTATAAGTTTCCTGAGTGAGATAAGAGATATTGCAACTAACCACTATTTTTAACTGAGTTCGTCTCAACCATCTTTGATCTCATTTAAAGTGTAAAACCACACCGTATAGGTATTAAAAATGTACACGGAGTGATTCCTGAGCCTCAGAAACAAATATTTAAACAAGCAGAGCTGTTTACTCAGAACTAAATGCCAAATATCAAGTAGTCCACCTGGGAGTAACTGGTACATTTCCACAGAAGAAAAGTTAAAAACTTACTTTTAAATATTTCACGAGAGAAAGGATTGCTTTTGTTTGGCACACCATCTCCTATGAGGGCACACTGGAGCAGTGTCACCTGGTTTTGCCTGTACCCTACCAGTACTGTATCAAAATTATGGACTTTTTTTGTCCTTTCACTGGCTTCCCTTACCACCAAAACCACACTACAATATTTGTCAGTAGTCAAAGTTTCAAGTTCCTTTCTCCCTTCTTCCTCCCCATGATCAGATAAGTAGAATGCTTTCAAAAGTGTTTTTAAATTAGTTACTCTGTTCATTTGAAAAGGAAAAAATCTTGTAATGGAATAATCAGGGGCTGTGTTTTGCCTAACAATGGACTCTCTCAATATCCAAAACATGCACAAAAGATCAGTCACTAGAAGCACCAGTACCTGCTGTAGGGCTGTCTACACACAACTGCTTTTGCCCTCCAGCTGCCAGTGCAGCCCTCATGTCAACACAGTTCATCAAACCCTAACCTGGTAAATTTCATAATATTCATAAAACCCAGCAGAGGCTGGCGTGTCAGTGGCAACTGACAAAATGCACCAGACACCAGCAAGGTGTAATTTGTCATTAATGGACACAGCTTGATAGCATTCACAGCCAGCTTAAGGAACTTAACTTAGAACAAATTCATTCACATAAATATGACAGCCAAGGAAGGTAATCTCTCCTGTGCCAAGTGAAGAATAAAAGGACTATTTAAATATGAATTCCTATGAATGATATAGGTTTGGCTTAGCTTTGTAGAATAAAAACCTGTTTATGCACTGAAAAGAATTACATCAGGAGAGGCAATTTCTTCAAAATGGCATTTATTTGACATGCCCATACAATGAACTAGAGAAAATATTTTCAGAGCAGAGAAAAGCTCATTGCTTTTACCCTGAGAATGCTATTTAAAAATTTCAGTTACCAAATCTTGTCATGATAGTTGGTATCTTAGTTCCCTCATCCTTAATAAAAATAGCATAATAATGCATATCACAGAGAAATATCTCAAATCTGAAGACGTGCTCAGTTTTTGCCACTATGAGGTACCTGAAACAGAAAGGCTCATTTCTGTATTTCACACTTTGGGACACATTCATGACCCTGACATGACTGTAGATGATCATGCTATTGGACCTGTTCCCACAAAGAAAGAGTATTTTTTCAAGATATATTTCAAATTAAGACCATCTGGTACCAGCAAACCACCCAGCACTGCTAAATTCCTTCCTTTAAAAGTATTAACAAGTTTTCTTCTGTTATACATACAGTTTTCTCCAAACACCACTACTTATTTTTGGGATAATTTAAGCTTGAGAACTAAATTAGTTCTAATGTATTTTGTCACTTTGACACACCACTAAATGCAGCAGAGTTGTCTTTGATCAGTGAAGAGAGTCACCAAGTTGCATAACCATCCCTTTCCTGTCTCTTCTTCTAAGCAGCAAATCACACCTTATAGGTTGTGGGTAAGAAACGCTGGTAATACTGGAAATGCAAACACATTTTCAAAGTCCAGGATGTGTACAGCCTTTCATTTTACACAGGGAATGGCAGAGAATATGTTCAATAGGGCTCAGGAAATTTGCCAAAACATGCATGAATATCCCCACATCTGAATTATTGTAAAAAAAACATGCATCTATTTTGCAGGCACCAGTCACTGGTCTGCTTAAGGTGAAAGGTCTGGAGCTGTAAAGTGACAACAGCTCATTTGCAATAGCAGCTCCTAGAGTAAAGTGGTTGCAGGCTGATGCCAAGTGTAATTAGGACATGCCTTCTAATTTACATTACCACGGCTAGGAGATGCATATGCTGGCCACACGGATGCCCAAAGCTAGAAAGCAGTGTTAAATTTATTCATAAGTAACCCACCAGTGCAATGGTAATTGAAGAAGCATGAGTAAAAAGCAGAAGGGAAGAGATGGGAAACAGTCTTCAGTTTAAATGGCAACCAGTACAATGCTTTAAACATGACAGCTGATTTTTTGAAAACAAATAGCTAGACACAAAAAGGTTGAGGATACAATGGATACAAAATTTTGTTTTGCATGAGATCTTAGAAATAAGGTATCAATTTATAATTATTCCATTACCCACAGAAAAGTTTGCTCATTCTCTTATCCTATGAATTCTCAATTCATCTTTTGGTTCATTTGCAAAATCCTACCTGCAATTGACAGTTTACTTTTCAGTTCAATCTCTTGTTAACCACTCAGGAAAAAGTTACCAAATATCTAGCAAGTGAAAAAACTAACAGGCAAAAAAAGGCCAAAAATATTAATCTAAAGACTTCTTTAGATAAATATCTATTTGTAGGTTGTCTGTCAATGTACTGAATCAGTAACAGATTTGGAAATATGACCTAAATGAAAACAGGAATTCACTTGCAGCAAATGTGCCTGCAAATAATGCTTTGGTGAATTGTGCTCCACAAGGTAATGATAGATATCCTAAATGACTAATCCTGTCTCCTTCTTTCTCCCAAGCCTGTTTCCTCAATTTTCTATAGGCATCCATTACAAGGATGACAGTGAATATGTTTTCCCATATAGAAAACTGAGAAGTTTTTATATATATATCTGCAGCCTACTTGAAAAAGTTTATATTTGTCATGTATGAAATGCTATTCTTTAAGGATGAAGTTTTAATTATGTGTCTAGTTATGTAAGTGGAAATCACACAAAACTTCTCTTGGCTGCTACTTACTCTCAATATTATATTTCAGGGTCTTATTCTGAAGGCTGTGAGAGACTGGGAAGAAGGACTAACAAGTTTTGTCCCTGATTATTGACATTTTATTCCATAATATTGTGCATTTTTCCTAACCCTTGCAAAACTCACATCTCCTCCTGAAATTAGTATAATGAGAAAAAAAAAAAAAAAAGAAGAAACTAAAAATTTAATGATGCTTCAAGCCACTTTGAGGTTCTCCAGTGGCAAAGGTTATAATGTAAATTTCTACAACAAAAAAATGCAATGCAACTAGTCCAAAAGGTTCCAAGTCACACAATTGTCCAGTAGAAAGGAGGAAAAAATATCTTAGCCAGAAGACCTAAGGCGATGCCACGTATGGAGCATGGCGTGGGCTGACATCAGAAGTTTCCCTCAGCTTCCTATTCTGTAGTCCAAATTCAGACCAGAGCTGCCAGACCCAGCTCAGACAATGGTGACTAGAACATCAGATTTCCAGGTGCTACCACTTCTCCCAGTTATTCCAAAGGTTCCCCTGAACCAACATGACAACTTTAATTACATGAGCAATCTCAGCTTCCTAAGTATTTCCCTTGTAACAAAGAGATTGGGTACTCAACCTCTTGGAAACCAGGGAAACAGAAGAAAATGAACTCAGTTAAAACTGTTTATTTGGGAGGGGGAGCTGGGAGGGGATTCCCTCTTCTGAGCCTAAGACCTCTTGATATGTAAACTTGTAGAAAGTGCCCAGACAATTGGGGTGAAGGACAGGAGTCCAGGGAACATCCTGATGCAAAAGAATGGCTAGAGAGAATCTTTCTGTAAAATAGAAGATGGATCTGTACCAAGCAATAAACTAGAGAATTTGGCACAAAGAGCAGGAAACATTAAGGAGTGATAAATTTTTTTCTTTTACTTTTTCCTTGATTAAGTCTGACTTTTAATGCATGAAAAGGACCAGCAATTTCTTTCCCTTTTAAGCTCTTTTACTCTTTGATCCATCCGTGTCCCATCTGCCCACATTCTCTATGAACAATTAATTAATATACTAGCTTCACCTAAAGAGATAATTTCAGTTTTCAGAGAGATTTAGGAAAAATGTTACCTCCAGAAACCTTTTAAGCTGTTTTGGTAACAGCAGTCACTAAAATTGCAGTAAAAAATGTAGCATGAGACATTTTTCCCTCTCCAAGGCTCATGTAATCTAAAAAGGGAAAAACTGTTCTACTCAGCAAGCTGACAGAAATGCAATGCCCCCCCACACACACACACTTTTAACTAGGGGAGCAGTGTTACAGTATGAAGCCTCTGTGCAAACACTCTATTTATATTGCTTTTGCCACATTTTTCCTTCTACTGTCCTCTTATGTCTTCCTTAAATTATTCTGATATCCCAGCTTTCAATCCTTGGGAATGAAACTTAAATGAAAAGTGACAGCAGCAAGAATATGGGCATCTTGCAAAGAATTGCAACTCCCCAGCAGGGGATATGTTTTTCAAAGAGGACAAGAAAAAGCAGAAAGACGGCAACAGCAAACTCCTGTCAGTACTTCAGTCTGAGTTGTCAAGTAGTTTTTCTCTTATTGCTAGACCCCAGCAGAGCCATTTCACCACGTCCCCTCATCCCTGAGTCGCAGGACTTTAATTAAAAAAGTTAACAAAGAATACAGGTATTTTTCAGTCTTGTTTGTGCTTCCCTCTCTGACCAGTCCAACCCTATCACTTCATTTACAATGTCCTAATGTCCTGTTCCTGGAGGTTTAGAAGTACCAGCTGGAAGATTCTTCAAGTTCCTTCTAGACAATTTTATTCATTAAGAAAAAAAAAGCATGTCCAGTTATGAATGCTGGCTTATCTTGACCATTTCACTTACATATGAATGGTGACAGAGGTTCAAAAAGAGGATATTTCTTCACAGGAGGCTGGGCACAGGTAGTCATGAGGCCTCTAACCCTGCACCACCAGTAAGAGTCCAAGGGGACTGGTGTGACACAGGAATTACAGGCAGTGCAAGGGCTGAACAAGCAAAAGAAAAGCAAATGGATGGTTCTTTTAGCACAGCAGTTGTCTTCCCTGCAAGAGCTAAGGAGACAGAGGTGGCTTTAGGTCACCTTTTCAATTCCTCAGTCTTTGACTAGCACAGGGATGGGCAGTTTTCCAAATCAGATTAAAGAGGCTATACATAAAACTGCTAAATTTTAGCTCGGGTTCAGCAGTCACGGAAGCAATTGCTGACTACACTCCAAGTACAAGCCAAAAAACCTCTCATCTGAATCCAAATTTCCCTGAAGCTTAAAGGTGCTTAGATCCAGCTTTCTGGGTCACTTCCAATGTTCAACTCCTTTGTTTATCTTCTATAGGCTATTAAGGCTCTGTTAGACAAGGAATTTAGAACAGCAAGTAACAGCACAACCTTCCCTGGAGTACTGTGTGTAATGGCCATGTCACCCAAATAATACATCTCTTAAATAGAAGAAGCTCAGAATGGTGATCAAAATTAGCAACTGCTTAGGAAAAAAAAACCAAACAAACTATCATCCAGCAAAAATAGAAAATACTTGGAATGGGAAACTAGCGACAATAAGAAAAGAATTTATAGAACAGAGCACTCACTGAAGAAAAAGGCCTGGGAGCATCCAGTCTCCCTGTCTCACAGGGCTTGGACAAAGGAAGCTGAAAGGTGGAAAAAGAGACAGGAGCATCAGTCATGCATTGTGAAATCAGGCTGGGGAGCTCACTGCCAACATGCCAAGATTCACACTGGATTCAAAGGGGAAATTTAGCATAGAAAAAATTACCTGGGATTATAACAGTTGATTTTTAAAGGAAACATAGAAAAAAGAAGGAAAAAAAAAACATTGCAAAAGATGAAATTTGTTGCTTTCAGGCTAAAGTTGGTTTCTGAACATTCAGGAAAACACAAGATTATATCATATCTCCATAGTTTCTGGGAACTTTCCCAAAAATCTTGGTGCTGCCCAGCATCAGAGCAGATACATTGGAACACCTGGATGCTACACTCCATTTACTGAAAATATGCAACTGATCAGAGAGACCAGGGAAAACAAGAAATATTCTCCAACATGAATTTGGAAGCTTGCAGGATGTTGCAGTATAAGCATGATTGCATTAAACTTACAGTCTTTGTCCTCACTTGCTTGCATCTTGCAGTGTCATTTCCTTTTGCACTGATTGCTGCCTGTATGGAACAGTTTACACAGCCAGAGAAAAAGCTTGGCATCTTAGTGTGTCCAGAAATTCCTGCACACAGCTGTCTGTGGCTGTACAATCATATCTCAGGTAGGAATTAGAAACTGAATGAAGTGGAAGCAAAGCCTTTACAGACAGTGACCCCCAGCCAAAGGCAGAGACACTGTCAAATCTCCCTGGAAAGAGAAGCCTGCAGAATTGGAGACAACCGGGGAACAGCTGGCCAAAACTCAGCCAAGGGCTACAACCTCTTATGTACAGCTCCTTGAGGCACTTGAGAAGCACTCTTTAGCATCTTCTTAGTATTTAACTGACATATTCAGACACAAATTTACAACTACTTGGAAGCCTTTGGCCCCATATAGCTACCTCTGAACTGCTCAGGCAAATTTGCATTTACCCTGCTGACCTGGAGTCTCTTCAACTCACCTCTGTGTTCTACCAGACCTCTGTCACATATAAGATTGCTCAACCTTTACTTCAGTGGTAGTGAGATACCAACTGAACAGGACAGGCATTTAAGACCCACATTAGCAGGTCAAAACCACTTTATAATGTTTTTTCCCAATAAAACGTTTTGTGGTTTATGTATTTGGATAAAGCTTTTACACATTTGCTTTACAGTTTTGATAAAATAATTAGCTATTCTTGTTATTTTTCATTTCAAAATATTGGTACAAAAAAATTATCTAATTCTAAAAAATTCCTCACTAACCATGCTTTTTTCATTGCAAAACGCTTCTTAATATTTTTTTACAAGTCACTGGTTTTGATCTCTTCCAGGTAAGAGATGGTAACACATGAGAGGTTCTAACAAAAGGTTGGTATAACAGAAACACCACAAATTTCTCCCACACAATGACTCTGATTATTTTTTCCCTAAAAGTAACTTGAACAGATGAGATCAGAATCATTTCCAGAGTGGCCTCACCAGATTCACTGTGACCCTTATGCTGAATCTGGCTGAATTGCATCTAGATTTTGGGTCCCTGGGTATTTCATCAAAACTGTTCTTGTGTGAAAACTTGCCAAGGAATGGATATAGATGAAGTTTACAGATGTCCAAGACAACACTGGCATTTGAATCCTTTCAGTTATATACCCCTCAACATAAGACCTTTTTGTCCACACTAATACAGTTTAGTTCTCCTTTGAAAATTCCCTAGATTATTTAAATTCCTTTGCCTAAACCATTCAATCTTCAATTTCAATGAATGGCATCTTTCAATCATGGGCCACCCTGGAAAAAAGATTTACTGTGTTTTTTGATGAAGAGGCCAGTAGCTTTAGGTTACTTTCATGAGCAGCATTCATTTGAAAAGAGCCAGCAGCAACTCAGCAGCACAGTAAAGACAGATAGTGGAGGCAAAATGTCCTGGACACAGCTCTTGGATTCCTCTTCATAGTTTATGTGCTGCTGAACCTTTGCAGATCAAAGTTATGAGATGTCCCAAAAATAAAGGTTAGAATAACCACTGTGCTGCTGCACTCCAGGACACGTGGAGGGCATTAGCCCAAACAGCCCCAAGAATATTTTAGTACAAATAACAACCAACGAATTACCAGGACATAGCATTCTTTTTCAACCACATCTGACAATGTGTTGGTTCATAAACATCAGTGACATCAGATGAACCCAGATATACAGAGTAGTTTGGCATTCCCTCTTCTGTATCTTATTTCCAATAGCAAAGGGAACTGGCAAACTCTGTGTGCTACCAGTAGTTACTGCAGGCTCACTGTCAAACTGGGCAGGTGTAAGCAAGGGCAAGGTAACACAAGGAGGCAGTGTGTTCAGAATATCTCTTTCACTTAACATCTGTCACAGAGAGGGGGAATGGTTTGCATTTATTAGCTGGAGATGAAGGTCAAAAGCACCACAAGACCCTAAGACATTAGTGTTTTCTCTTTTTCTTTTTTTTTTCGAAGACAATTCTCCTCCATAGAAGATAGAAAGGCACCTGGTCATTCTGCATCTTTGACAAGCATGAAAGGCTTTTTCTCTTCCCTTTTCCTTCTGCAGTGACAACTTTTTTTTCTTTTTTGTTTTTTTTTTTGTTCTAGCCAAATATTTTCCCATCCTTCCCACAGTGCCTGCTCCAACACTGTGCCTTACAGATAAATGAGCTCTTCCTTCACATTAATCATCCCTAATGAGGCAGATATTCTTTCCATAAATTCACTCCCTCCTTAGCATTTTTTGGATCCCGATATGGAGGTCTTTCTTTGCAACCCCTTAGATAGAGAGAGGCTCTTTGGTCAGATCATGGATTTTATTTGATGCTTTGTTTAATGTGACTCAGCAAGAGGAACAGAAGGATGTGGCAGTGCCCAGGGGGAGTAAAAGATTTCTTTATGCTTTCAGGAATTACATCTCTTCTTGCTTTAGGACAGGTGAAATGAACTGAGTTGTAGCATTGTTGCACAGCTTCCTTTAGAGAGAAAAAAGGCTACTTCCTATCATTTCACTTTTTGTAGTCATAAAGACACTTTCACACAGTGGTTAGCTTTCACAAATGTAGGCATCAACCTTCTTCAGTTATTATTTGGTACGCTATACTTAACCTCCTGACCATAAATAAAGAGGGCTGGCAGCTCTTGAGCTGGTACTTTGCATGGCAACTCTCAAAAACTTGTGCCTGCTTAGGCAGGGCAGGAGGAATGCAGGTAATTCAAGTCCTGTACATATATGTGAATGGCCACACATCACGTTGTCATCTCAAACAAAATTATCAGGAGCATTTATCCTTGACTATCATGCACCTGCAAATGTCTGTGGTCTCAAATAATCCTACCCAGACAGCATCTCACACAGGCAGGTTTGGCCTTGATCTCTTTGTGATGCTGGACTTTTCAAGGTCCTTCATAAGAAAGAATGAACAATTAAAAAAAATTAATTAGAAATTTTGAGTGTTCTTAAGAAAAAAACTGTCAGAGAACCATTGAAAGACCTCCAAGATCATTAAATCCAACCTTTGACCAAATATGGTTCACTAAGCCATATCACAGTGTCACCTCCACTAATTTTTTTAATGTTTCCAGGGATAGCAAATCCTTCACTTCCCTGGGGAGTCTGTTCCAATGTTTAACCACTGTTTCAATGAAATATTTCTTCCTAATATCCAACCTGAAATCCACTGGCACCAGTTGAGGACATTTCCCCTTGTCCGACCAATAGCTGCCTGGGAGAAGCTGACCCCCATCTGTCACAATCTCCTTTCAGGCACCTGCAGAGAGCATTAAGGTCTCCCTTCAGCTTCCTTTTTCCAGGCTAAACAACCCCAGATCTCTCATCTACTCCTCACAACACTAGGATTCCAAACCTTTCAGCAGCTCTGCTGTGCTTCTCTGGACACTCCACCACTTCAATGTCTTTATTGTGGTGACGGCCCAGGACTGGACACAGCACTCGAGCTGTGGCCTCACCAGTGCCGAGTACAGGGGGACAATCACTGCCCTGGTTCTGCTGGCCACGCTACTTTTGGTGCAGGCCAGGATGCCTTTGGCCTTTTTGATCACCTTGGCACAAGCTGGCTCATATTCAGGCACTGTTGACCAGCACCCCCAAGTCCTTTTCCACTGGGCAGTTTATTTAGTCCCATCTTCATGTTACTGGAGACCACCTTTCATGTAGGTAATGTGCTGCTTTGAAACTCCTGAATTTGGCTCTGTAGGGTTTTAGGTAACTGGAGCTTTATTAAAGTTCTCCAATGCAAGATTTTTCTACACTAGGATCATGAATCTTGGGTCCACCTGGGAACACCACCACTGGCTTCAACAGTAAATCTGTCCCAGGTCTTCAGAAAATAGCTTTTCTCGTTTTAGATTACAGCTATTCCTGGGGGACAGAGGGGAGGGAAGAGGGACCTGAAGTTATGTATAGAAATTACTTTTTTCCCTAAGTCTCAAACCAATAGACACATTCACTTCAATAATTTAACAATTTTTTCCACTTTCTTTTAAATAAGATCTCTGAGCCAGAGTAACAAAATCCAGCAAAAACTCCTAACATTTTTGGAAGCTTTCAAAATAGAGAAAATAGCCCTTGGAGACGAAAGCCTTGAAGGAGAAAAATCAAATCCTTTGTCTAACTTTCCACAGATCCTGATGTAACAACGTAAACAGATTGCCTTGCTCTGTGAAAGAAGAAAGTTAAATCTCCATCTGGAGTACCACGAAGACTTTGGAAATTTTAATGCTCTGGGGTTTAATAACCTCACTGACTTAGGGTGTAAAGATCTCCACAGAGAAAAGAGTTTTCATTCAAGGAAAACAACATAATAAAACCCAGGTTACAAATGGCAGGCAGCCAAGTTCATGAATACAACCAAATTTATGAATGCTGTTCCCATGGACCTGTGATACAAATACATCTTTTGCAATCCACCCTTAACACAAAAGTTTTGACTACATTATCAGCCTGTGTAAGTTGGCAGCCTTATCTGATACTTGGGCAGCTTTTAATGGAGGTGAGTATTCAGAATTTAGGTTGAATTCTGCTTATGAAAATGACCAGAGAACTTCCATTATAATTTCCATATTACACTATATATCATAAATGTGTGAAGTCTACATATATGAGGTGCTCTCTAGAAATTCCTTACACTGAGCCATAACCTCACTTTTAATACGACAGGACTTCTGATCTAGTCTAGGCTCAAAATGTCTTTGTAGTTTTGGGCGTAGCAGCAGATAGGTTACAAGATTGATGAGATTTTCCTCCTGCACTCTAAGTCTGTATACAGGAGAGGCCACACTCTTAAGCTTTGCAGGGTGGAAGTATTTTCTATGCAGCACAGACTTGGGGATTGCTGTCTTTCCTTGCATGATTTTTACCATAGCATGAAATTCTGATTTAGGTGGGTGTATGTGAAATGATAATTGAGCCTCTATTGTCTCTAAACATAGAATAACTGCTACATTAATTTAACCAGCAGTGCTCCTGACAAATGGCTCACACTTCTACAGGAACATTAAGGAATTACTTCACTCTAAAAAAAATGAGGTTAATTAGACATCTGCTCTTCCCCCTGTTTATGCTGCTTTGTTGCTCTGCTTTCTCATTCTTTCCCAAAGTATTGGCACACACAAACAATTTAACTTTCCTCTTTTGTGTTCTGCAATAACTTCCCTCCAGGCTCAGCCCTGGTTTGCTCATAGTCCAGTGCTCCTCCCTAATCCTTCTGCTTCATTTCTCTTTTCTCTTTTTATCCATAATAGCTCATCATCCATGTATTTCTCTTGTCTCCATTCACCCAGGTAAGAAGCATGTCAGCAGTATAGAGCACTGTGTAAATGTTACAGGGCTATATAAATGTTTTGAAAAAAAGTCCTTTGAGGGAAAAGAGGAAAATTTTTCTCTGTCTGAATTTAATAAAAAGATCTTGCAAACAAGATGATATAAATTTGTTTGAATTTTTATCCTAATATTATGTCCTAAATTTATTCCCCGCTCTCTCATCCTTTTAAAGGAGTACAATAAGATCAGATCAGCATGATTCCACCTCTTTTTTTAACAGAAAATCATCCTTCTCTCTTCTATATCCATCCCAGCAGACCCAAGCACTACCTTAAGCTCACTTAAGCTTTGTCATGATAAGAGAAGATCAGAAAGGAGTGCTCCAAGGTAATTCTGTTTCAAAAAAAAGTTGAGGGACTATCCTACCTCAAACTGGGAGCTTACAAATGAGCCCCTTTGAATTAAGAAAAGTATTTCAGAATCACTGAATGGTTTGGTTTGGAAGAGGACTTAAGGTCTCGTAGTTTCAACCCCTCTGCCACAGGCAGGGACACCTTCCACTAGATGAGGCTGCTCAGAGCCCCATCCAACCTGGCCTTGAGCACTGCCAGGGTTGGTGCTTCCAGAACTGCTCTGGGCAACCTGTTCCAGTAATATGTAATCTAAAACCACAAACTTTCAGTTTGAAGCCATTACCCCTTATCCTAACACCACATGCCCTGGTGAAAAGTCCCTCTCCAGCTGTCTTGTAGTGCCATTTAGGTACTGAAAGGTGCTATAAGGTCTCCCTGGATCCCTCTGCTCTCCAGTGTGAAGAGTCTCAGCTATCTCAGCCTGTTTTCCTAGTAGAGGTGCTCCAGCTGTCTCATCACCTTCGTGGCCCTTCTCCCTACCCACTAAAATAGCTCTACACTCTCCTTATCTGGGATGCAAGATTTTACATGGGGTCTCACAAAGCCAGAGTAGAGAGGCAAAATAAATCCCCTCCCCTGACCTGTTTGTCACACTGCCCTTGGTGCAGCCCAGGATGCAGTTGGTTTTCTGTGCTGCAAGTGCACACTGATGGGCCAAGCTGAGCTTCTGGTCAGCCAACCCCTCCAAGTATTCATCCTCAGGGCTACTCTCAATGCATTCTTCACCAAGCCTGTATTCATGCTTGGGAGTGCCCTGATCCACATGCAGAACTTTGAAATATAACAAAGCAGGGTAATATTCTGGAATAATAATCGCATAGAATAATAATAAGTCAAACTTAATATGATAACTAGGTTTCAAAGGCTAAGGAAGCCTCTTGAAGTGTCACTAATGAAAGAGAAAGCCTTGTAGTACAGCCTCATGTTCCTCTCTATAAATTAACCTACCTTGCACACCCTCCTGTATATGTGCTGTTCTGTGGATCAGCTAGCTTTTTTAGGAACCATGTAGCTAAAATGAGGGAGAACAATTCCATTCCCTGTTCAGCATCCCCAGCATCTGACCATTTTCTCAAGCCTCAGACGACTGTGTTCGATACAGTGAAGATGCTATCAACAGAGGAAGAATTGAGGGTTCCCAGATATTTTCTAGAAATGAAGCATGGGATGGAGAAAGGCCATGTGCTTGAATTAGAAGCCACCATCACACATATAGACAATGTTAATGTGAAGAAAATTTGGAAATTGTATGATAAAATGGACTGTAAATTTCAAAGGAGGAAAATGCAGAAGTTTTCTACCTGACAATTTACTCATCAGCCTTTGTGAACTGAGGGAAAAACACTGGTTATTCTCTTTCACCTCTGGAGCTTGATTCAACTCTCATGGAATGGGTCAGTAATATTGCCTTGAATATATCCAGTTAACACTCATCTCCAGCTTAACATGCTGACAGATGTGTTCAAAACAACCTCAAATCTCAGTGGACTGATAGTACTTGGGTACAAATACAAGTCTGCAAACACAGCTGTTCTAGGTTCATTTAACCTTTTCCAGACTGAAAAGAATTGAAATTAGGGATGTTGCACTCACTGTTAGTGCAGAAAATGCCAAAGTTTTTGAACAGGAATGCCAAAAGCTTCCTGGCACTTTCTGAGAGTTCACTGTCTGGGATGTTATTCCTTGTGGGAATATGTGACAAGAGACATTAGCCACTGCTGCAGATATTAACACGGAAAGCCAACACGGAATTGCACGCACTGCTTCTTCCTCTCCTTTCAGTGCAAACACCAACCAAGCCTAAACAAAGACCAGAAGCCCAGCATATCCCTTGGGACAGAATTGTGCTTTGTTCTCAGGTTCTCTTTTGGAAGAATGATGCCCAAAGTAGAGTTTTGAGCAGAGTATTTTGGTTTCCCCAAGGCGTTTAGCAGAACATAAGTGTACATGATTCTTTCATCTCTTAAAAACATTGACCACCTCCTAGCTATTGTAACACTTTTCTGACTTGGTTAATGGCAGCATGCAGGGCTCAGAGTAGCTCTAGAAGTGAGAATACAGGACTGTAGAGCTCCATTAAACAGGAGGGTCTCTCTTGAGGTACAGATCTTAGATTGTCAGATAGCTGAATAAAGGAAGAATTTGGACAAGCAGATCCAGAAATTCTGCGAGCATTTTTGGAATTACCCCTTTGTGGATTGCCAGACATATTACTGGTCTTATAGGGTTAGAGAAACAAAAGTGGATCACCAGAGGGACCACACTTTATCATCACTCAGGTCTGCCTCATTTTTTCCACTTAAACTAATAAAAATTGAAGGACATCTGCAAAGTTCAGATTATTTATATAGAGTACTGAGCAAATTGAGGAACGGCTGTGACAGAAGTAAATATAAATATTGAAGCGACTGCCTAAGCAGGAGTATCAGTGGATTTCCCTACACAGGAAAACAATGTGGTTTAGCATAGACTGAAATACTGAACTGTTATGGCATTATCTGTTTACATATGCATCCTGAACACACACAGTATCTCCATACATCACCAGAGAGAGATGTTTCTTGAGTCTTCATATGTAGTGGTATAGTCTAGCAGGCTGACAATAAATATTCTGGTGTATTAAAGTATAACAATGACTTTGTCTTTCTCTTGTATCTAAAATGTGCACTCAAACTCAATCCACTGAAATCTCAACTTCACTTAAAAGCTGTCCTCATAGACCTGATTTCACCTGCATTCCAAGGAGATTCTGTACAAGTACAGCTCCTAATAGGCATCATATTAAGACACATTATGCTGCAAAGCACCTTCCTGAGAAAAACCAGCAGAGTTCAGCAAGAAACCAAATAACATCTGTGACATATTGTTGGTTTAGGTGAAATTGGAACCAACTGTGGAGTTGGGTGCAACTGTTGGCTGTTCATCAAAATCTGAAATTCTGTTTCAGAAGGCCATATTCTCATGTTTGAACTGTGAAGCCAAAAATCTCCTCCCAAGCACGCTACAGAAAAGAGAATTCTTGCTGTAACCATACCAAGCATCATACTGGAGATGCATTCTTTATATCATTGCCTTTGTCCTGCCATGATTCATATTTGGTTTTTTCCCCCAATGGAGATGCACATGAACAAACAGCCCAGCACTGTAACCTAGATCAGATATTGATAGTGGTCAGAAAGATGTCTTTTTTTTGTACTATTTTTATGGTTTTTTTTAATATTAGAGTGAGAATTTGAGTGCTTGCAAGAGTCAGAAGAGGTGCTTTATACAGGAAACCACAAGCAAAGCCAGAAAGTAACCTGTTGCAATATTCATTGATTGGGTGCAATGGACAAAAACCCCAGAATATTTGTTTCTATGATAAAGGGAACATGGAGTACTGTTAAACTTGTAATCCAGAAAGTGAGGAAAGGAACACTAGTGAAGCTTAGCAGAAGACAAGGGAAAGAAACTGAAGAATCGTATAAAAGGTTTTCACTATGCCTGAATCCTAGATTTAGGAAAAAAAGTCTTGGAGAAAGGGAGTCATTAAATATAAGAGAATTATTTCATTGGCCTGAAATATTTTGTGCAGGTTCTAATCTCTTACTTATACTATTTCAAAAGGAGAGGAAGAGGAAGGATCTTACACTGTTTCCTGAAAAATATCACTTTCCCTTAATAAAAATGGCTTCCAGAAAGAGGCTGGGAATAAGGTTATGTTTCTTTCGCCTGCTAAATAATCAGGAACCTTGTAATTCACAAGAAAGGGTCATAGAAAAACCTTTTCACTCCCAATATTCTGTGATATTCAATTTTCTGCATTTGAGAACAATATCCAAGTTGTTTGCTATGCCTGAGTAATGTTTACTAGGGTAAGAAATGAAAAGGATGCAAAAGACTGAAATGTCCTTTTGCAGGACTACCAGAACATATTTTATTTGTTATGCATGCACACAAGAGTGAGCAAGTCTGCTGGTCTATTGTCAGCCTGGCTGGCCTGCTCACCGAGCTGCCAAAGAAAGATACATTAGAGGTTCCCTCCAGTCCCCTGTAGGCTGTCTTGTCTGGAGCTTGATTTAGCAAGATATGGATTGCTAGTTACAGTTAAGCAAACTGGCAGCCTTGTAGGAGTAGCTACAAGAGCTGAAGCATCCAAGAAGGTTATTTTGCATGAATTATGATTTTGGCCACCTTCAGCTCCATGCTGCCTTCAGGACGGGTGTTTTGCACTTAGCAGTCCATCTCCCCCTCCAGTGATGGCCAAGCCAAATTTATCAAGTGCAAACAGAGAAATGGAAGATTTATGAGCATTGTATAACCCCTTAATCAGTGTAATAGTGCTTTCTCAAAAGAGGATTATATGATAGACAAAATATATGGGGAGAGATTTGACCTTGGCATTTCACCATGGCTAATGGCACACAGTGAATTTGACAGAAAACAGATCTTGCCTGAAACAAACACCAAGCATAAGCCAGTCATAAGAGATGCCAGGTCTCACCCACTCTGGATAAGGAGCGGGCAGAAATGAGGCTGGATATAATAACAGAAGCAAAAGTCAAACAGGACCCTGTCCCTTGGCAAAGCAATGAGTGCTTCCAGCCTCAAAGTGTATATTTAAAATGCAAAGCAAGGTAAAAAATTCACTGTGAGAGCAGGAAAAAACCTTAAAAAAAAAAACCAAAAAAACCTTTGACATGCAGTGGTTGCTGTGAACAAGCAGAACTGGGTAAATTCAGACTGTTTACTGAGCTTTTCACTTTGAGTGTGAGAGAGAAGACAAAGCTCATTAGGAGATGATGTCTCCAAGAACCCACACAATAACAGTGTATTTCTTAATGGTGATATATTGAAGACATTATAACCCTTATCTCTTTAGTACTAGTGCAGTGAAGGGTTCTGAAGATGGTGAAGCCTTCCCTCTGAACTGCTTGCCATGTGGAGGAAGTCTCTTGTCTCAGAAAAGGGATTTGAAGATAAATCTGACTGAGCATCTTGACATCCCAGATAATTTACTTTCTGGACATCTTTCTCAATTTTTTCAAGCAAAGTCAGAGCAGACTAAATAAAAAGACTCTTTCAGTGGTGCCCAGGGACAGGACAAAAAGCAATGGGCACAAACTGAAACACTGGAGGCTCCATCTGAGCATCAGGAAACACTTTCACTGTGAAGATGTCCAGGTAGCAGTACAGTGCAAGGATTGACTAACACCGAATCTGCTTGTGTTAGCAAACCAAAGCTAGTTTATTATACAGTTTAACTATACTAATAAGCTACTATGTTCGTACAAAATTTTCTACTCTGACTCCTTTGTCTCAGTCCCTTTTAAATATACAATCTTCGGATTATTCTTCTTATGCTAGTAATAGCCTTTATTATCTCTTTCACCAGCAAAGTCCTTGTTACATCTTCCTTCATCAAAGCAGTTAGCATCAGAAGGTCAAAGCAACCAGACATGATGTCTTCACTTTTGTTCTTAAATTTATCTTTTGCTCTTAAATTTATCTCTCCCTCAACTTCCACTGTTCCAAGGCTAAAAAGTCGACAGTGCTACCCAGTTCAGCTCCTATAACTGTCTAATCTCAAACAGTACAGGTTGCCCAGAAATGTCACAGGTACTCCATCCCTGGAGATGTTCTAAAGCCACCTGGAATGGTCCTAGGCAGCACACTGTAGGTGGCCCTATTTGAGCAGGTGACCTCCAGAACAAACCTCAGCTACTTTGTGCAAAACCCAACAAGTGGCAAAATGTTGGGTGAGAAGGTGTTAAGTTCACAATCACGTTTCAGAGTCATATTTTAGCTCCTCAGCTTTCAGACTTCCCTCAGCCCTTGGTGTTGGTTCCTTAGCTGGGACACTTCATACAGTTGCTCTCAGAGCAAGTAACTCAGAGCTGTTGTTCAGAGACACTAGCAGTGCTTCCACTGGGCAAATTGACAAAATGAACAGATTATTTCCTGGCAGCTGGAATAGGATGTGGGTGAAATTACTTACAGTTATACACTGCAAGGTCTTTGAGCAGACAAGAGGGAGAAGACTGAAGAATTCTAATATTTTAAGCCAACATTTTGAAAGACATTTAATTTTCAAATTATGTAGGAAGTCATCAGAACTGCAAGCTATCCATTGAAGATTTTCTGCAAGCCTTCAGCAGCCCAGTGGGAAAGGCATAAAGAAAGTGCACTTGGATGTAGGAAAGTGAGGGACAGAGCAGCTGAGTAACTGATTACTTAGATCACCCAGGTGAAAGCATGTTTTTCTACTCCTCTACTTCTTCCTCAAAGGCATTAACTCTCTCACCTCCACTTATAAGTAAGGTCAATCTCTTAAGATATAGCTATTGTAAGAATAATTTGGGCTTTGGCTAGCCTACTTTCGGAAGAGGACTAGGGAAAATTTCTCATTTGTCTAGCAAAAGAGAGTAGAGTCAACTAACTACTGTCTTCCTTCCTGCATGAATCTTTACTAGGCGAAACTAAAACTCCAAGAAGATGCCAAAATAGAAAGTTTCAGTACTAACTGACCTGAAAAAAATGCCTCCCTACCTTGCTTCCCCAGAAAATCCAAAGTTATTCCAGTTCAGTTTCCAACAACAGTTCACTGAACAGGCACACAACTCATCCCAGGAGCAGACAAAGGTTGGGCTTTTCCAGACTGCTGCACTGCATGAGATTCTTGCGCCCCCAGCATCAGCTGTGTTAGGAGCATTCTACATGTACGTGTATGTGGCACATTATGGCAGTTAGCAGCATGAATGATTTCTCTTCCACCTGGAATATGGAGCTGAGAAAGCCCCCACAAATTTTTATTTTATTTAAAAATTCACTTCAGTGCCTTGAGCCTACTCCCCACCACACTTACTCACCATTCCCTAGTGAGTTTAAGTCACATAGGGGAACTGAGCTCACATTTAGTACATTAAGTCTTGTTTCCTTAAAAAGGCAAAAACTTGCAATTTACAAGTCAGTGTCACATGTTCATCTGTAAAGGATAATGCTCTTCACCTCCTGTTAGCAAGCTAATTAATCTATCCAACAATTTTTTAGAACTTTTTAAATTCCTAGAAAATGTAGTAATGTTCCCCCGTTGCTGGGAGCTCGTAGCACTCCTCTAGCTAAACACAGTGCCTAGGCATAGGCAGACAATACCAGCTACTTCAGGAGCCCCTGCCACCTGTCCTCAGCCACATCTGTAACACAAGGCATAAACGCAGAAACACCACTGCACCCCTTGTGACCAGATGACTGCCCAGAAAAATTGTTACTGAGAGCTCTACTTACTGACAGTGTGCTTTCCTGCAGCACTCTCTGATTACTGCACTCCCAGCAGTCAGAGGCACACCTGAGCTAAAGGCTCATTATATTGCCTGGCTCCATTGGCTGCTGCTGAGAGCTGATTTCAGTGAAGCTGCTCGACTGACTCCTGCATGGAACTTAGCCTAATGAATTCCTGGAAAAATGTCAATGCCCCAGAACTTTATCCAAGCCTGAACATAAGCCTTATCCAATACTCCCAACAGCTACAATTGATCTTTCCTTGTTTATTATCTGGTTGACCCACTGCATGCTATAATAAGACAGATTGTAAGTGCATTGGGTTGTTTTACAGCTTCTCTGTAGAATGACTTAATTAGTATGCTTGATATGCTTCAAACGCAAGTAAAGTGATAAAAATATTGGCAGTATTTTGCCTTATGCAATATGATCATTCATGTTCTGGTGTGGCTCCAAGAAGCATTTTATGACTAAGTGTAGAAGAGGAGGAAGCACCCATGGTAAAAAGTTCCCTGATTCCATAAAATAAAACTGGTGGAAGGTCAAAAAAATCTTTTGGCTCTTGTGAACTGCTGTGGACATCTTTGCAATATTGTCTTCTGTGTCCAAAAGAAGCAACAACACATACATATCTCAACAAGACAAATTACCACTCTCCTGTTTTAAACTGATACTGTTGTCACATGGGCTGTCACATGAGCTCCTGCTATGGCCAAACCTCCTCTTTTTTCTGTTCAGCAGTAAAAGCTTCACAGCAAGTAATAATAGTGCTGCCTCCATCGCTTTTATCTCTGTAATTCTTTCTATGGTGTCTTGACAGTGCTATTAATATTGAAAATTTTCTGGTTTTATGAGATGGTGGAAATTCAGTGTAGACTTATTTTGCTTTTCAAAAGAATATACATGTAGTTCCATACACATCCTGACTTAGTTTAATTAATGGTCTTGTTTAACCTTAACATGGCAGAAAACAATCAGTGTTGTCTAGGACTGTCCATCCTAGATTACTTCAGCAATAATTTCTAATGAACTGTGCATAATATCCTGTCCATTTTTTTTCATTAATACTTGATGACTTAAAATATAACTCACAAAAACTATTGAGCAGCTTCATAATGAATTTTGCCTCAGTAAACTCCAAAATGGCAACCTTTTCTCCTCTGTGACCAGAATGCACATGTGGGAGAAAGCAGAGGAAGAAGGATAAATGTGACTGGGCATGAGTAAGCCAGACACCAGTCAGGGCACTTACCTAATCACAGCAATCTGTCATGTTGTCTCTTTAAACTCTATTTACATTTTGTTGCCTTTGTTCCATTTTCTGGACATGAATAGGGCAATATGATTTGCTACCAAACTTCAGGTCAGATCAGCCAGTGATTTGGAGACCAAAAACTGAAAAACCAAGGACTGGATCTGGGACAAACAGGTGGGATTGTGGATGGACTCAATGTCTGGTTTGTGTGCCTTTAAATCAATCAAGCTGGGGTGTCTGCATGGCCATTTGGAAAGCACAGTCTTGGTGAGCTGGCAAGGAGGAGCAGGATCAGGCTGTGGATGGTTCAAGTGCTGAATGTGCTTGTGTGGGTGCTGATAAAGGCATCTACTCTCTGTCCACATTGGTGTGTGTTTGGCAGTGACCGTGTTGTGTGGTGGCTTTTCCCATTTCTGGAGTTCACACTCAGCCTTGCTATTGGATGAATCAGCCAAAGGTAACAGCAGCAAACAAGACAGAAGACGACAAGCCCCCCAGACCTTAATTCATCCATACTTGGTTTCACTTAACAAGGTCCTGCCACTCCTGCTTTTTTCATGCCGAACCAGTAAATATCATGGCTCCCATTACTGCAGTGTAGTGTAACAGTACCTGTGTACAGTTACCTGCTCTGTTCAGGACTTTCAATTCTGTTTTCATGTTTTCCATTCCAGATTTAAGCAGCTCTCCAGGAGCTGAGCCATTTCTCTATCTTAACTCCCAAAGCTCCCCATTCTGGAAGGTTTGTGTCAAGCACAGTGACTGATCTAAATGTGGAATGACTTGACCCAGCACCTAAATGCCGGCAGAGGAACTCTGAAGAGTAGAGGGTATAGCCATCCATTAAATATCTATACTGGGAAATAATAAATATCATTGATTATCCAACCTCTGACTGGTCACCACCTTGTCACCTAGACCATGGCACTGAGTACCTTGTCTGGAGATTTCTTGGACACCCCAAGATGGTGATGGTGCCACCTCTCTGGGTAGTCTGTTCCAATGCTTAACAACCCTTTTCTTGAAGAAATTCCTCCTGATGTCCAGTCTAAATCTCCCCTGGTGCAGTTTGAGTTGGTAATATAACCCTATTCCTTTAGGAACCTGAACCCTGAACCTGAATCCTATTGAAATTGAGCTAGTTATCACATGTATCTTTGTGTCTGTGGTATCATTAATCCAAAACCTAAAAATCCACCTATCAGAGGAAAGTTAGCTGGACCCTAAATGCCAGTGGCTATAAATGATTCTTTTTGAGCTCAATGAGTGCCAATCAGTGCTTTATCAGGAGAAGGACAGTCCAAGTCTTGACTTTGCTCTTGCAATTAACTTCTGGAGGCTGTTGTGCAGCTGCTTGCAACCACAAAACTTGCAGAGTTTACACCTTCCTCAGAGAATATATAAGCTCTGCAAAATCATTAGTTAATTACAGACATCAGTTTCAAAATTACAGGTATAAATCCTTGAGTTAACACCCTTGATCATTAAACCTGAAATAGGATTTTAAGAGTTTAATTTAGTTTTTGCCATTTCTCCTGCCATGTCTTTTCCTCTGGCTGTCTTCTCAAGCAGTGAAAGGAGGCCAAGGGACTTGACTCTACTTTGCCTGCTCCAGCATGATTTTGCCTTATCAGGGTTGTGACATTTAAATCCTAGCAAGACATCTTCAAAACAGAGCATAGAAACATTTGCAATTATTATTTGCAAAACATTGCCTAGACTGCAAACACTTAGGGTACAAACAGTTTCATTGGGGATTTTAGGTGATATTATAATAAGACCAATAAAATATACCTTGTAGCCGAATTTAAAGTTTTTTCAAGCTTTTTGATTTCACTCAATTTCTGGCAGCTGAATGAAGAGTGCTGTAAAAATTAGCAATTTTTTCCATGTTTGTTTTTTCATGCTACTTCCCAGAATAAGACTCCTGTGCTGAGTAGTGGCTTTTGTTGCTTTGTTTAGGCCAGTGTGTATCAGTTAGATATCTAGCTTTGGTTTTCTTCACTGTGTCACTTTGCTGTGAAGGTGTATGAATATTTCATTGTTACATTTTAATTGGAAAAATGACTCTTGTCAATAAACACCACAAATTCAAAGCACTGAATATATTTTAAAGACTGCTGACAAAAATCCATATATTTAAGTCCTTGAAATGATCTTACATTTAGCTCACTACTTGTGGTGTCATGGTGGTATCAGTGGAACTGCTCCATGAGCATTAAGCACATGTCAGTCCTACAAATAGTTCTTTTCATTACTAATGTTTCAGCACTGGCATCACTATTTTAAAAATGGGAAAATATGACAACAGAGCTACAAAAAAAAGGAGACCTGGGTTTCACTCACAGAAGCACTGTCCAACTTAACAATTTTTTTTGTTCCATCTCTTTCCCATTATCTCTTCTAGTGTATTGCTTCAGTAAAGTACATGAGCACTCATTTTTAGGAGGCAAGTGCTGGTGTGATGATAATAAGCCTCTTTTTATATTAAAATTTTAATTTGACAGAAAATGTTATTTAATGGCTTCAACACTAAAACATGAGCAATTACTGGGACAAGACTCTTATTTGAGGTACAGCAAACTGTAAACAAAAATGGTTATACTATTAGGAGCCTTAGTTACACTTAACTGAAAAAAAAAATTACACAGCCAGTTAATCACAGAAATATATTCAATGCATCTATTGTTTTAAATATTTACTTATGTTAAAATACCTTTTTTGAAAAAAAATTATTAAGTGTTAGGTCTTCTTTCTCTCCTACAAAATCAAAGAATTGGACTGGTCCACTCTTAGCCTGCTTTTCCTATTTCTTTCATGCTCAAAATAATTTCCTGCCATATTATGTTCATTTAAATGAGGAGTGTAATGAGACAGTGATACTTCCCTTTGATATTTTTAATTATCTGCTTTGAAAGTAATTAAACAGGGGAATAGAAACATGGAAATCTTTTTCCTATGAGACAGCAGACCAGGTAGTTTCCGTTCTGCTTGCTGGAGTAAACTGTCTGCACGCTGAATCATAACCAATGTGTCCTGTATGTAATGCCCAGAGCTGCAAAACCATTCATTCACACTCAATAGAATCTCAGGCAGAGAAACAAGTCTCCACTAGCAGTGAATAAATGTGATTTTATGTGAGGACACAACATTGCTGTTCCCTCATCATTAACTATCACATTGCATGCCAGAGAAGGTGCAAAGATGAGACTCAAGGTCAAGGTCACAGTTTTCTTTTTGGGCAGCAAAGGTCCACATCAGTCACAGTGCTCAGGCTGCTGGCACTGCCACTGAACCAGGATGTCACCCTTCTCCTGGGGGCCAGGTGGATGAAGGTTCCCCGTGGCTCCGTCTTCACTCCACAAGTGGGGAGAGCTGTGCTCGGTTTACAGCCAGTGCTCCTTGCACAGTCTCCATTGGGAGCTCAGCACCGCAGCAAAAAGTGGGTGCTGAGTAGGTGAGGCCTTTCCCCTGCTCTGGAACTTGTCAGGAGTAAGAGAGAAGACTCTAGGAGATAGAAGCAGTAGAAGGGGATTTGCCAGGATTGGTGGAAACACAATGGCACTGCATGGGAGTGTCAGTTTTCCTCTCTGACTGATGGGAAGAAAATGAGACCAGAAAACAATGAAAATAATTCACCTTGCTTCCATTCCCTGTATTGGATTCTTGGAAAGAGGACTGTAGTATATTCTTTAGTGTTAGGAGCTCTTATTTAATATTTAAACTCCAGAGCACAAGGCCAAACTCCATCCACAATAACTCACAGGGTTAGCAGAGCAAGAATCCAAAGGACTCTTTCATGTGGGGACTGTCTTCATGTGGATTGTCTTTCACTCCTGTTTTGCTGGCAATTTCATCTACCATTATATTGCAAATCACTCAGCCTTATTGAACAACTTTACACAGGTGAATACCTGAGCAGAAGAAACTTGGTGTGAACGAAAGTCATCATCCACATCCTGGGAACAACAATCTCAAACTTCACATGTAAAATGATGGGCGTGATGCCAATAGTTGTATTTCAGGCCTTGACTGTCACAACAGACACTCTATGAAAATCCCAGCTCAGGGTGTTGTAGCAGTCAAAAGGCACACAAAATATTAGGAAAACAGAGAGCAACAGAGAAAGTTCTTTTCAAAATATGAATCCAAGGGCTTAGCCACATATTGAGATTGTTTTTCAATTCAAGTTCTTTTGTCCCCTAGGAGCACTGGACCAATATCATCAAAGGCATTAAACAGCTCCCTAATGAGGAATACTTGACTATCCTGGGACTTTTTACTGTGGAAAAGAGCCATTGAAAGGGAAATACATAACTGTCTATGAGAAATGACACAGAGAGTGAGAAAGGGAAAGATGCTTGCTGTCTCCACTAAAGCAAAAGGCATCCGATGGCACTAACAGCAGTCAGACTCAAAATGAGCAAAAGGGTTCATGTAACACACAGTGGAGTCCTGGCACTCCGTGCCAAGGGATGGCCATGTGGCTTCAAGGGGAAATTGGAAAGTATTTGGAAAAGAAACCTACTGAGGCTTAATAAATACGCAGAAATGTCATTTGTCTTAGGTCAGGAAGTCATTGACCTTAAAGTTTGAGTAGTAGAGTAGAGTGGGAGGAATTGCATATATTTTTATTCCTGTACTTGTTCTTCCCCAGGTTTCTACTTTTGGTCAATGTTTGAGCACAGATACTGTGCTAGGCTGAATTTTGCCCTGACCTAGTTAAGTCTGCTCTTATATTCTTAACCTTTCTTATAGATGCCAAATTTCTAAAATCCCATAATACTTTTAGCAGCACATTCTGCAATTTTAGGTGAAGAGCTGCTGCCTCCCTGACTGTGGGATTCTGCACATCAGGCATGGATACTCCTGAAGCAATAGAAGTAAAGGGAAGGCAAAGGCCAGGACACAAGATGAAAGAAGACGGAGTCCCATGACTGGGATGTCAACCTGACCTTCATACCTGGCTGACTTTTGAGGATTTTAATAGAGGAAAAAGCAATTATTTGAGGATTTGAGCTACCCATAGTCTTTCCTGCAACCAGCCCATCTCCTCACAGACATACAGTGAGTTTTAAGCAGTGACTCAAATATAAACAAACCATCTAAAATGGTGAGGTAAAATTGGAAACAAACTTCTGTTCATGAGAACTCTGAATAGAATCTGTGCTCACGTAGCCTCTGAGAGAAGCTGCCACATCCAAGGAGGCTCTCATAGATTCATAGAATTATAGAATGGTTTGGGTTGGAAAAGACCCTAAAGGTTATTTAGTTCCAACTCCCTTGCCATGGGCAGGGACGCCTTCCACTACACCAGGCTGCTCAAAGCCCCATCCAACCTGGCTTGAACATTGCCAGGTATGAAGCACACACAAGACCTCAGAGCAACCTGTTCCTAAGTGTCACCATGCTCACCGTAAAGGATTTCTTTCTTATGTCTAATCTAAACCTGCTCTCAACAGTCTAAGGCCACTACCCTTGTCCTCCTTCTATAGGTCACTTGTAGTCCCTTTTAGCTACTGGAAGGTGCTAAAAGGTTACCTCAGGGCCTTCTCTTTTCCAGGCCGAACAATCCCAGCTCTCTTCCTTGTCTTCATAGCAGAGGGGCTCCAGGCTCTGATCATCTTCTGGGCCCTCCTCTGGACTCACTTCAGCTGGTCCACAGAGTCCCAGAATGGGTCAGGCTGGAAAGCACCACAGTGAGTCACTTGGTCCAAGCTCGCCTGCTCAAGCAGGGTCATCCTAGAGCACATGGCACAGGATTGTGACCAGGCAGTTTTTGAATATCTCCAGCGTGGTAGACTCCACTACCTCTCTGGGTAATCTGTTCTTCACATCCTCATGTTGTTATCCCCAGAGCTGGACACAATAGTCTATTTGAGGCGTCACAAGAGTGGAGTAGAGGGGTGGAATAACCTCACTCAACCTGCTGGTCACACTTCTTTTGGTGTAACCCAGGATACAATTGGCTTTCTGGGCTGGGAGTGCACATTGCCAGGTCATGTTGAGCTTCTTATCCACCAACAACCCCAAGTCCTTCTCTTCAGGGCAGCTCTGAACACATTTTCCATCCAGCATGTCATGGTGCATGAGATTGCCCCAACCCATGTGCAAGAGTTTGCACTTGGTCTTGTTGAATTTCATGAGGTTTGCAGAGGCCCACCTCTCAAGCCTGTCAGGGTCCATTCTCAGATCTGTGTATGAGTGTAACTTCACTCAAGGTTATTTCCAGATGGTCCTTGACAGGTGTACATAAGCACTAGGTCAATTACCTGTGCTTCTTCTTTCCTTACATGCAGGGAAGGAGGAGTGAATTCATCTCTCTCAAAATAGCTTGATCCATTCTCTAGAGTTTTTGACATTCTTCACAGCCAGCTAAAGTGGGATGTGGGAAACAGCTATGCTGCTGAGACTTTACCATCTTAAATGACTAAGAGATTCGTCATTAGGCATGTCTTGTCATTTTCACATTGTAAATTTTGAGATAAAGCATTGGTATGCAAGACTAAGGACTCTGAGACTTCATCTTCCCCTGGGCATTAATTCTCCACACACTTTCCAAAGCTCATTGTATCAAGCAGTAGGATCTCACCCTGGTCATGGTTAAATGCCTGCTCATGATAAGCAGAGACAGAAGCAAAAGGAAGTGAGCTTTTCCAGAGCTTGCTACTTCTGCACCCAAATCCCAGGACAATGCTGCTGTTATTTCTAAATGGTCAAATTTTAATCTTGCTTTCCATAGTTCTCAACTGCAAATATATTTGAAAACTGCATTATGACTACCTTAATTCAGCCCTGAAATTTCACTTTTGCTATTCCATTCCTCAAATAATGTTTTAACTAATTTCTGTTTATTTGTGGATCTCTCACAACACTGCTTCCTGTAGGATTGTTTTCTTTTATTTATTCATTTATTCATTTATTTAAGGTATAACTAGGAAAATGATTCAGTTATGGCTAAATGCAGATTTTTTTTCAGGTCCCCCACATCTCAGCCTGTGGGTTCTTGTCAGCAATCTCAAATTTAACTGGATGGATGCTCACTTAAGAGAAATTTGAAAGTCCTTGGGGTGGTAGGTTTGGGGACTCAGTGAGTAGCAATGCTCCCAATTGAATTAGCACCAAACCACTGTTTCCAGGCAATGTTGAAAGTGCCATGCTGCTCAAGGTGTTTAAAAGAGTCAGATCCTACTTCCTTTTTTTTTTTCCTTAAGTGGAGCTGGCTTATTTGCACTATGTGGATAGGAAAGGGTGTGTGCATAGGTGCTGAACAGAATGAATTTATTTGGGGGTTCTCCACTAGTACTAACACAATAACAGTCATAAATGCTTATAGAATTTGATCATATTCTTAAACAATATTAAGACAGCATGATTAATCACTTCAACGCTGTGAAACATCTGAATTAATCTTGCATCCTTTATCTTCACCCAGTTTATATGTGAGTTCAACACGGTATAATCTTTCCCCACCTTCAGCTGAAATTGCCACAGAAAGCTCTAAGCAGGTGGTCCGGAAAAATGTTCAGAGATGATCCAGTTATACGCATCTGGAAAGCTGGTAGGAAAAGAAATGAGGGATGTCAAAGTCCTTTGCTGTCCCCATTATTGTCAGTGTGGTAAAGTGTGTCCACCAACACTGTATGGTTTGCCAGCAACCCAGGGAACATTCCTTGGATCCTGAGAAGTCTAATATTTGTATGGGGTCACAGTGCTACAAGCAAGATATACCAGCTAGGCATTAGCTAGGGCTGCAGCCAGGACCAGAGCATACTCTGATGGGTGTGGAAATATCTTCAGCTGAGGAAGAGAGATTCCAACTCACTGATCTTGTGTTCTGATTGATTTGACCCTCAGTGTGACAAAAATCCAATGTGTGACCAGCCAGCTGTTGTTGAGAGGGACAAACAGAAGCCTTCTAGGCAGAGAGTGTAAGCATCTTGCTGATGCCTGATTTTGTCTCTGTGTAGGACCTAAGTTGATCTAGGACTCTCAGCAGGTCAGAGGAGTCACCTCTGTTAACAGCTGGTCATCTCTGTTCTGTTGCTTCTCTGAGCTTGCTCATAACAGTTTTACCTAAAGAAGTGCTTCTTTTGCATAGTAGGTAGCCCTGCTGCTCTGAGACAAAGTCCCTAAGCCATCTCCTTCCTGGACTTGTAAGACTCATTTAATGCTTTCCCACTTGTCTAGTTCCCTGTGTTCCCAACTGTTCATATTTATCTTGTCTTGATGTACTCTTGCTGACAACAGACTGCTTTGGGAAAACTGTCTGGTTTTGTGGTGGGAACAGAAACCTGGAATGAAATGGTGCAGGTACTTATCTAGCTCTAGCAAGTTCTTGTTCTTGCGTCAATCATTAAATACAATTGTGCTATTTTTTTCCTTCCAAGTGTTAAGAGACAATGACAAATTCCTGACATAACTATTAGAGGTATTGTGAGGCTTATTACACCAAATATTTTTAAAGTGCTCTAAGATTGGGAAGTGGAAAAAAAACACCTTAAAGAGTCAATTAGTGGCACCAATTTTGCTGTTTATTATTAGTATAAGTTAATAATTAACACCCACATAAATTCATTGAGATGTGTCAACATCATTTACGAGCACTAAAGAACATTAGACATGTAATGCTGGAAGATATCACTCACAGTAAAAATTGTCCTTTGCAACTAATCAGTATATTATACATGAAGGCAAGCTCCTGTTTACCCCAAAGAGCCTGGGATATTACTCTGTGTGTATGAGACCCTAACAAGGAATTACCATATTCTGTATAAAGGCTAACAGCAGGCTCAACTAAGAATCTTTAATGTAAGGGGATTAAATTATTCATACAAATTAATTATCACAGCACATAGCATGATTTGAGTGGACCACTATTAACTACCATGAGTCTGTACTTTTTTGGTTTTGTTTTTTTTCCATAAAATTTATATGATAACAATACTGGCCATACTCTTTCAACAAAAATGCTTTTGGGTAAGGAGCTGATGTTAATGGTATTAATATTTGATTAAATCTTTTATACCCAATTCTTTATTTATGGAATGGAGAGAGGAACAAAATCATGGAGAGGGAAAAATATTATAAAACTGATATTTTCTGAGAATTTTAATTTTGCCTTCCCCCTTAAAAGTAACTTTCAGGTTTATGTTTTTCTTAATTATACTTAAATGTGATTACAAGTACTTGAGATTCGGATAAATATTTCATTTGATGCCAATAAACTTTTGAAAATTACATTGTAGAATTAGTAGTAGGTCAGCCTGCAGGTTGCACTGCTTTATAATAAAAAGATGATATTTTAGGTTATAGAGATTGCAAAGCTTTTCCTATTACAGCTGCAGAATGGCACATTTGTAATTTTTTAAGAATCGTACTGATGAAAAGCTTTGTTTCTAACAAGATCCATCCCGCCATCTCAGAAGCCTCCGCAGGAGTCTCCACGAAACAAAGAGACAGTTCAAAACTATACTCCATCCTTTTTTTTTTTTCACACAGGGTTGATGCTAGATGCCTGTAGAAATGTGCTGTTGAACAGCACTTAGTAGAGGAGTAGTATTTTCCTGTTTGCTGCTATGCTGGATGGTCAGAGAGCCTTCTGCTGCTGTGAGGGCCAGAACTGAACATCCACAGACAGAAAACTAGTCCTTGAAAGGGAGCTCTCTGTGCACAACTCTAGCATAAGGTTTACAAACCATTCAAATACTTGCTTAAACCTCATTTCTGATGCTATAAATAATCCAAATACTTTGAACTGGTGGACTAAAGAGGGATAAATTTCACCCAGAGTGGATGACGAAATCAGGTTCAGCAGAAGTCCTGTATATCTAAGTGACAATACGAAATTGATCTTATCCTTTACCAGTGCATTCCTGGGTCCACCTATCCTCGCTTCCATCTTTATATGGTATTAGCTCTTTCGAAATAAAAAGATGGAAAAAACTCTTGGTTTCTCTTACTGGCTATGTACGTGTCCTTGGGGGTTTAGAGCATCATGATTAATATATTGATTACCATTTTTAATCTTTCATGAAAAACAATTACAAATCCCTATGCATTCCTTGTTAAATGAGACATGCACATGCATCCCTTTGAAGCAGGATTTCCTTTAATTGATTTTTTTTATTAAATGCTAGATAGTCTGGCGAATAACTCCACTAAAATAAATATACTTTAAAGAGTGTATCTCCCCTAATTCATACAATGACATGAAGTGAGAATCTTCCTCCCAGTCCTGCACAACAGAGACAGGCTGAATTTAGTAACCTTAGCTTGTCATAGCTTTGAAGACAAGGAATGCTTTCCACAGGGCAGCCTTCAACATCTATGCATGCATCAACAAAGAGTTCACCACAATTATTGTCGCTACGATGATTATCAAGAAATGATAATTAACATGACAGGTTTTCAAAGTGCTGCCCAATTTCCATGGGTTATATGAGCACAGATAGCAGGAGCATCTGCAGATAAATGGTCTCTGTTCAACACTAAGCATTAACTGAGCAGGTGCATATTTACTCTTTGCTGAAGTTACAAAGCAGAGTGGTGATTTTGTTCTATACCACAATGCAGCAAACAAGTTTGTCATTTGTGTCTGGATACAAAAAAAGAAAGGCAGAGCCCTGACTGCTGCAAACAGGGCTCTCCCTGTTCCCAGAGAAGCCACACAAGGGATCTAATCCTGGGTCTGCTGTCCAGCATAGAGAAGCTGCATTTTATTTGTTAATGAAAGGAGGGTCTTAACTCCTGAATTTAGTAGATTGGTTTGGTTGGTTTTGGTTTTGGTTTGTTTGTTTGTTTGTTTGTTTGTTTGTTTTTTCCCTACAGGTATCCATTAGTGATATTCTGTAGTTGTAAGGCTGAATTCAGGTTCTGGAAATTCTGCATCCCAGGCACAATCTGCTCCAAGGTCTCAGTCTAACCTGTGGCTATTTCAGACTGTAGACCAAAGTCATGTCTCAGCAGAGAGTTTTGATGATTATAGATTCCAATAGCAAACAGCTTTTTGACTTTATTTAGATATGTTTTTGTAAAATATCTAAATGTAAGGTATCTCAGTGGACAGGGTGATTACAAGAATAATGTTAGACAAGTGAAAAAAAAAGGAGTTGCTTTTCTTCTTGCAAATTATTTTTCAAAAACAGCAACAAATTGAAAGGAGTTGTTATTTCTTCTTTCATATTTGTTTTTCAAAGGTGCTTTTTCTTCCTTCGAATTTGTAACCCTCTGACTTGCTGTCATAGAGATGTGTGCCATTCCTTTGGTAGAGAAGCCCAGATCAATGAATTTGACCTTGTCAGCAGCCTCTGGTAGGCTGGTGCTCCGTCAAAGGGCAGATTCAGCCATGAACTGAATGAAGGGACTGGGAGAAGCTGGGGGGACCTACACAGCTTTGTAGCAGTGCAAGAAAAGAGGAAAAAGTACAGCCTACAACCCACAGATCACGAAGTCATCAGAGAGGGCTGATTTCAGTACTGCCCTTAAACCTTTCCCCACTATCACCACCTCTGCCAAAGTTGTTTTTTTACCTTAGGTAAGACATTTTTTTTCTCATTCTAATAGTGGCAATGGAAAGAGAAAAATGACAAGAGTAACAAATGAATGCAAAAAAATTTGAAGGCCAAACCCAGTTATGAAAAAAGCAGTGCTATTTGAATCACATAATTGTATAAGCTTTCATGAAGTATCAGCCTTCTTCAATCAGTAGAAACTCCAGAAGGAAATGTCTGGAGTATGACTCCCTCATGTGTGTATGTGTGGGTGTGATGGAAAAAGAAAGGAGGAAAAATAATCCAATAAAACATTTATTTTTCAGGAATGCTTATTTTCCTCTTCTTTGAGAAAGAGTTCCCATCGCTGTCAGCTCTGATAGAGAACAGGTGTCAGCAGAGCTGTATTCCTCATCCAGCAGCCATCACTGGCACCCCCACAAGCAGCTGCAGCACCCTTCACTCCCCAGCAGTGTTATCTCTCTCATCCTCCCTCAAAGGGCTCACAGGCAGGCACAATCTGGACTCCAGATTCCACCATGTGATACAGAAGCACAGTGCCATGAAATTCAGTCTTTTCCTGAAATAAATTAGTTCATCTCTACTGTTTGTTCTTAGGAGGTTCAAAACAATTTCAAGGTGACATAAGTCACTTCCTCATCTCCATTTGTTCTCTTGGCCTGACTGCCTAAGTTTCCTGTTATCTCCATTGCAATTTCATCCCCTAAAAAGTTTCTGATGCACTGTCAGAAGTGAATGTCACCTAGTTCTCAGCTTCACCTAAGGAACCTAGGTTTTTTTATTATTTTTGTTTATGAGACAGGACACAGCTTATAACAAACCTCACTTTTTTTTTTTGTTTTTCTATTTTCTTCTGTAGCTTCTTTTTCTCTCAATGAATTCACTGGCAGTGCAATGAGCCACAATGCCACCCCAGCAAGAAAAGTGTCCTCTGCAGCTGGATCATCAACAGCAGGACTTTCCTCCTGGAGTCTCCCCTTGTTCTGCACAGGTGAAATCTGGAGAGTTGGGAGCTTCCAAAGCATCATGAACTGAATGACAGGTGTCACTGACAGAACCTCTTACCCCTCAAGACCTTTGCCACACAAAACAACATAGCTTCTGTGACTGCACAGGGGCCTGGGAGGGAACTAACTAAGAAAAAATTTCTTACAATGACAAAACTTCTGTCTTTCTTGTCAATTCACTTCCCTTGGTTTTCTGTTGTTCTCTGTTTTGTTTGCAATAAATACCAAAGTAATTTTGATATAAAATTTCATCTGTATCTAGCTTCTTGTGGATTTCATAGAGATGCTTGCGGCTCTGTTACCTAAAAAGCTTTGAGAACCTCAGCCTATGGACCAGCAGGATGTCAAAAATTTGACATCATTGTGAGAAACATGCAAATAATTTGCCCCCAAAATGGCAGTGAGTGGAAGTGAGGAGTGCCTGAAACCAACTGGCTGGTTTTTAAATTAATGACATTTTATCATTGCAAATGACAGACCTTCTGCCTACAGTATTTGGTGACCTATGGCTTTTTCTCCTAAATAAAATCCCATATAAAGTCCTTTTTTCTCTTAAATTAAAAAAAAAATATCCAAACACAGATACTGACTGGGTGGAGAATGGACTGAGAGCAGCCCTGAGGAGAAGGACCTGTGGGTGTTGGTTGTTGAGAAGCTCAACCTGACCTGGCCATGTACACCTGCAGTCCAGACAGCCAACAGTGTCCTGGACTGAACCAAAAGAAGTGTGACGAGCAGTTGAAGGAGGTGATTCTCCCCCTCTACTCTGCTCCTGTGAGATCCCACTCGTGTCCTGTACCCCACTCTGGGGCCCCCACCATAAGAAGGACATGGACTTGTTGGAGAGAGTGCAGAGGAGGACCATGGAGATGCAAGAGAACTGGAGCACCTCTTCTATGAGAAAGTGGTGGTTGTTCAACATGGAGGAGATGTTTTCAGAGAGACCTTATAGCACCTTCCAGTACCTGAAGAGAGCTACAAGTGAGCTGGAGAGGGACTTTTGGGACTTTTTACAAAGGCATGTGGTGATAGAACAAGAGAAAATGGCTTTAAACTGAAATAGAGTAGACTTGTATTACACCGAAAGAAGAAATTCTTCAGTGTGATGGTGGTGAGGTTCTAGAACAGGTTACCTAGAGGAGTTGTGGATGCCCCATCCCTGGAAGTATTCAAGATCAGGCTGGATGGGGCTATAAGCAATCTGGTCTGGTGGAGGTTGTCCCTGCCTGTGTCACAGGGCTGGAACTAGATAATCTTTAGGGTCCCCTTCCACCCAAACCATTCAATGATTCTAAGAGACAGATGTTCTTCAAGTGAAAAAAGAAGAGTAAAGACAGATTCATTGTATAGAGGCTGGCACAGGACACAGAAGTCAGATTCCTTCACTGGATATCACTTCAGCTAGTACTGGTGCAATAGCTATAGCTTCAGGTAAGCAAGGGAATTATGCACAGGCCAGACTCCAGATCTTACTACCCTGTGTGTCAGGGTCATCGTCTGCAGGACGGTCTTCATCACATAGACTGGAATAACTAAGAGCTATTAGTTAAGACTGGAATAAATGGAGATCTTGTTAGAAGAAATCCCTTAACTCTATCTTGCCCTTATTGATGCTAACAATAAGTTACAACCACTAATTTTTTAATATCTTAGTCCCTGACACAGCACTATGATGCCCATGCTTTGCAATTACCTCACCCATCTTCTCCTTTGGAACTTCTGTTGCTCGAAAAATCTTCACCCCTTCTAAGGACCAGCACAACCAGTGACAGGATGCATTGACAGAGATGAAAAGGAGGAATGACTCTTGTGCTTGGCTGTCTGGGTCTAGTGTCTTGGGCCAAACGTTTCCCAGCTATTGGAGACGTGATCAAAATGACAAAACGCGCAGGAAGCGTTGGTGTTACAGCTGACACCTCACATCCTGCCTGCTGCCACACAAACACACTCTGTCGTTGCAGATACGAACACGGGAGCAAAAGCAGGGGTAAGGCATGTAGAATCTCCTTGCTTTTGTCAGTTTGCATCAAAGCCTTTGTTTCACTGGCAATATTTAAATGAAATATAGATTTATCTATTTTTGCACTGAATTTCTTGCTGGTTCTTAAAGCAAAATCAAATAATTCATGGAAGGTTATGAAACATGCAATGCTTTCCCAGGAGATAGCCTATTCTCTCTAGGAATATCTTGTTTTGGCTCCTGCAAATGCATATTTTAGATCTACTTGTACATGTATTTATGCATTTTTTAAAAGCTTCCTTTTTGGTCTATTAAATACATTTTCTATATCTTTGTAGCCCCAGTCTGCAGCAATCAGGTTGGATCTCAAGTAGCATTTTGTTCCTATATCTGTGTTTCCTAGCAATCTGTGGTATCAAACATTCAGCTTTGAGATGGCACAGCAGGATTGAGTCAACATTTGTTTAAAGCCACTGGAAGTAGTTCTGACAATTAGTAGAAACAGCAAAAGAAATTCCATCAGGCACACACTTCCAGCAAGTAGGAAGCATACAGTAAATTTGTCATGCAAGCCTGGTGAACTTTAAATCATTTCCTACTGTGAAAGCTCTGTCTTCTTTAGTTAAATTAGAGAGAATCAGCTTGACACTTCGATTAATATGAACACGAAGGGGCTTTAAAATAATTAGCAACTCTGCACCTCACTCCACCTCTAGCATTTGAGGTCCTCGGAGAACTTCAGGAATAGTCACTCACGTCTGGTAGTGATGCTGCTACCAGTTCATTCTCATTTTGGAGGTAGGATTGTGGAGGCACAAAGGATGTGGTGTGACCAAGGTTGCAGGAGCCTAGGAGAGATTCTCAGGGACCCAGGGATATGTTACTAATTGGTTATTGCTCTTCAGACTCATTGCAAGTGAATTTTTTTTCCTCAATATAGTTTTTAAATAAGACTATTCACTTTAGGGACAAGAACATTTTTCCTTCTATCATTATTTGTCCAGATAATGTCAGAGAACTGCACCTTTTCACCCATTTCCCTTAGTCTGTTGAATGACAATAAGTCATTTGGCTTTCCTTGAAAATAGCTTGTTGTTATCTCTGAAAAATTAGAGTTCATCACACCATCAGGATTCCATTTTTGCTTTTCTCCTTTATAAAGACATGCTAGAATTTATTTTAAATTACTGTTTCAGCATTCCTTTGTAATGACAAGGGGCTCATAAAATGTTGCCCTCACAAACAGAGCTGGGGAGGGGAATGATGATATTGCACTGCCAAAATCCTCCTTCTCTGCAACACTTTACAAGGCTGCAGTGCCTTCTGTACTTTCTTCCTTGATACTTTCATAGCTTGAGATGCAGATGTTGTATTTACATAATACCTGAGCAAGAGCTTTAGTTGCCCTTCAGAAAGGAAGAGGCAGAGGAAAAGACAAAGGAGGGGCAGAGCTGAAGAATCATGGCTCTTTCTGTGAGGAAAGCAAACCTGATTTTGTCCTTCCATGCTGCACTGAGGGCATAACTCTCACTGTCCTCACGTAGCTTCTAGCCCAGCACACAGCAGACACTCCTTTCCTGTGTTTGCCAGTGGTTCCACTTCTAGCCAGGTGTGGGAAAGACAGAGGGGTCCACAGCAGAGGCAGTATCACCTCTGCACAGCCAGCTGCTGACCCTTATGAACAGGAGGGTTAGTGCTGTGCCTGTTGGAAAGCCAGACCTCCAAGAGACTTGGGGAAGCTGGGAAGGTGTAGATGATGGCCTTAACTGCTCTGATGTCTGGCTAATAGGGTTGGGTTTTTTGCTTTGTGTTGTACCCTGGGATCACTGAAGTACCTGCTGGCAGCCATTTCCTCCTCTGTGCCTTACAGAGAAGACATGCTGCTCTATTGTGGCTTGGCTTTCATTTGTTCTTGGGTTTTTTGCTCTCCAAATCAAAAGTAAAAGCCTGTCTTATTCTTAAATAATCACCTTATACTTTTCTTATTGAATATCTTACTACAGACAGAAGAAATTTTTCAGGAATTGCTTAAAAGCATCCTGTCAGTGAAATACAGCTTTGTTTTGCTTTGCATTCCTCAGACAAAGTGTTTGCAGTTTTGTGTGTTATATTTGCAGCTATAAATAAATATACAGACAATCCTGTAAAATTAAGACAGGGATTTGAAGCCTCATATTACTCACAGTTATCCCCCATGATAATATCTGAGGAAAAAAAAAATGTAGGCAGAAAGGGGAAAAATACATGATTACAATATAGGTTAGCATCCTACGTCTGCAAGTAATCCTACTGACTTCCAGCAGCATACTATTCAATAAGAGCGAGGGTAGGGAAATATGCCTTGAAAGAATGGCAGAAGGATGCAGATACAGAGTGGTCTGAAGTTAATCAATGGGTAGAAGCTGTGAAATGGACCTCCAGAAAGAAAAAACTTTGTTGGATGTTCTGTCACAATGAGAGATTTTAGTCTAGAGACTCTTTTACTGTCCTTGTAAATAAGAAGTCAGTACTGGTGGTCAGAGCTTTCATTTTCAGATATATCTCCTGCCCATTGTGCCAAGAAAGAGACAACCTAGTCATACAGCGACTAATTTGTTATCATTTTCCCAAGAGGCTAACTTTAACTTGTGGAAGTGTTTTGGTAGCCTTGGGATCATGTCTGCTCTGCCTCAGGAAGAGACACAGTGATAAAACAAGAATGTAATAAATACATAGCTCACCAATATTTGTGTGAATTCCAGATCAGAAGGGAATAGGAATCTCAGGAGAATACTCACCAAACCTGAAGGTTATATCTCCTGAGACAGATCCTCTGCCTTCTGCCTCTTTACAATATCAGAAGGATGCAGCATCCTGACATACAGGTGCAGGGACAATGCTGTTTGCACTCCCTGCTCCAGCTCGCCACTTCATCAGACTGAACCAGCCCACAGTAATCCTGCCCAAAGTATCACCTTCTCCCATCTCCTCCTGCTTTGGTGGTGGACTCAGAAAAAGTATTTTATGCTTCCCATTGTCTGTAGGTTAATGTGAATAACCTGGCATGAACGTGGAGCTCATCAGGGCTGCACATATGGATGTTCACAGAAAGGTGGTGTGGGAGACACCAATGCAGTGCTGTCCTGCAGTATCCAATGAGCACCCATTTTATTATTTCTCTTTAAGATGGAGAAATGTACCCTCCCTGACTTCCTGTCCTCTCTCTCCCCATCCATTCAACTCATCAGCATGTGCATAAGAAATAAATTCAGAAATGCCCTGCTCTTGTGCAGGCTTGAGTCATATTGCTCATGCTTGTCCAGCCATCCCTCAGGAGGAGGATTTGTTGTGTGGGAATGACAGCTGCCAAGATTGCCAGTGTCACCGAGTTTACATGTTCAATGGTGACCTACCTTCACCAACAAGGTGGCTGTCACCTTAACCTGAGAGGTCCCAGAATCAGGGACAGACTGCAAAGCTGTGTGGCTTCTCTCAGGACGGTGCTGCTGGGGCTGCAGTGCTCACTTCAGCATCTCTGTACTTCTCAGTACCCAGGATCACTATAGGCAAGTGGTCAGAGTGGCTAAGACTTCCAGCTTTGTTTAATTTTTTTCAATAAAGCACTTTGAATACTACTGTAACAGAGCTTCCATGCAGTCTCATCGCATGGTGCTCATCTCCCCTCATTGCTGAATAGTACCCAGAGCTGTTACAAGTTCCTGAAAGGCATTTCTCCATTTAAATAATACACCACAAATCTTGTGCATGTGGTGTCTAGATGGCTCACAGAAAGGGAGTCCTATGTTTGCCATCTATAGGACTTTTCATGCTTTTTCAGAACCTATGTCTTTAGATTTCTTCTGAAATCACTGCTGTGGGCCAAAATGAGAGGGTGCTATTGGTTTGCTCAGGGAACCAGAGAACAAATGCCTGTCTGTTGTTTATCTCACTTACTGTAGAGAATTCAAACCTATATGAAAAGAAGTGGGGGTTTGCAGGGCTGTTTGCAGTGGGGCTGAGAAGATGCTGACACAAGCTGTGGCTAGAGCTGACCCTCCCAGCTGGCAGCTTCGAGCACTGTCTGCGAACCGTGGAGACCATATGGTTTTTCTCACTCAGATGTTTTTTTCCTAGAGTCATGCTTAAGTTCAGCAGAGAAAGTCATTGCAGGGTTAGCTGATCTGCATCCACCTTCTCAGGTCTGCAAAGTGGGTGTCCATCTGCAAAGCCTTCCAATTATTAGTTTACGCATCAAGTTCAAGTGCCAGTCCATGCATAAAGGTTGCTCACTTATTTTCAAAGTAATGCATTGTCCAGATTCACTGCCTGGAAATCCCTGCTAGCCTTTTCATTTCTTTATGTCTTTCGGTTCTTTTTTAGTCAATTCTTTTCTTTTCTCCTGCCTGGATCCTGTGATTCTGCAATTAATTGAGGCTACTTTTCCCATTATATTAGTTACTTTAGCAGCTTTTATCTGAGCAATCTGTGATTTATTTTTGAAAATATCCTTCCTGAGTTTTCTTATTTCACCAAAACATAGGCAACCTTCTAGTGGAAGATAAATGTGATGGCAATGTTCAGTAGCACAAAAAGTATCAAATTATTGAAAGGAAAAAAGAAAGCAAAATGGAACCTTTCCATAAGAAATGCATGTCTCTTAAAACACACTATACCACTCCTGTAAACTAACTAGGCAGGAAAGAAGAGGGAACCTTAGACCTTCCTTCAAATGAAAATAACTCCTTTTTGGTGACAAAATTACTTTTTGTTCTAATCGTATGGTTTTGTTTTAAGCAGAAATAGAAGCAACAGTAAACATCTATCAAAAGCAGCTTAATTAAAATGTTAAATACCCTTCCATAAAGAAATCTTCTTTCCCAGCAATAAAACCTCACTACAAAGTTAATTATTAAAAGTAATGTATTTGCTTCTCTATGTCTGTATATAAGAGATTAACATATTAATGGGAGTGTAATTATGTTATAAAAGTCCTTTTTTATTTGCACTGGGTTTCAAGATGCAATGTTTCAATGTCATCTGATATTTGTCTTCCTTTATAACCTCAAGTGTGCAGAGCACATCTTTTAATGATGTTGATTATCATGGTAAAATAGGTGTTTTTAATGTCACAGAGAGAAAATTTTCCTCTTCCTGCATTTTCTCTGAAGGTATTGCGTTCATCTTTTTGAATACCTAGTGTGTGTTTTCTTGTGATTCTTGCTCTATAAACATTTGTTTGCTGGCAAACCATCTGAATAAGAGAATCTGAAGCTTTTCTTTTCTCATTGCAGGTGTAAAGCTTATTCCACCCTTTACCAGAGGTGGTCCTATGAATTTTGTGGTCTCAGTTCACGCTACCCAAAACATTTGCCCACTGCACTGAAACCAACCCACACAGCACATGCCTTAGCACTCGTGTCAGCCACAGCCTGGTTCCTGTTGACAGAATGGCTTGGTGCTCAATCATGATAACACCCCTGCAACAGAGTGAGGTTTGGTGTGCAGCTTTCCCTGCTGCTGCATCCCTCCCGTGGTCAGTCAGGAGAGTCCATGGGCTGCCCCATCTGGTCAGCACAGCCATGCAGGAGAGATGTCCACATCACCAAGACATTTAGATTGTGATGACAACATGGTTCTGCTCTGTGGTTCCACGCAGAAACCAGACATCACTGACCTGCAAACACTGGTTTTATCTCACCTGCTGCTGGATGCTGCTTGCCTGATGTAATGAACTTCTGGCTTGCCTTGAGGCAAGAAATCAATACATATTTTTACATATTTTAATTATGTGCAGAAGTACTTGGCCTCAGTTGCTGCTGAGTTCTGGGCTCAGCTGGACCAGAAGGCTGGACTGTCTCTGTTTCCATGAGAAGCAGTGGTCACCATTTCCACATGTTGTGCAGATCTCAGGGAATCTAGTGGAAGCCCTTGACCAGTCACTATGCCAGGCCTTTGGAAATGACATCAAAAGAGCTGCTCATTTCCTAGCCCATGGCTCCAGCTATCCCAAGGTGCAATTCTGCAGTACTGACCACATCCACAAGTTGTCAATATCTCTGGATAGTCTTTGGTGGGAAGAGTCTTAATAGTCATACTTCCCAAACCATCTTGCTCATGTTTTATTGGGGCTCTGTGTCTGGGGGAAGAGAATAGAACACTATTACTGAAAAAAATTTTGATAGTTAAAGTGAGAGTAAATTTATCCATTAAAAATATCTTATATTTTGTTATCAGTTGTTGAACTGTGTAACAGCATCTCCATTCATAAAAAAAAAACTTACATGAAATTTTAAAAATAATTATTAGGCTTTGTTGGTAGTGTAAGAGCACAGGTAACTCTGTAACATATATCTGAATATTCTGGGGGAGAGGTTCCTCTTCACTATTAAAGAAATTCTAGGTCCAGCCTCTTCTAACAAAGTCCTGGTATCTTTCTCTTTCCTTTCATGTCCTAAACCTTCCTTTCTCTCTAAGTCTTCCACTTTTTTCTCTAGATCTGCAGCAATATGTTCTCCCATAAAGGTCTTGTTTCAGTTGTCGACCCTGCTTTTCTTGCCTGGCAAACCCATTAGGGTGTGCTATTCCTGCTAAGACAGAAGGATTGAACAAGAACAGTATATTCTTCTTCAGTGAAAGTATGAAATGGATTTTTTCTCTGTTCTGTGAAGGTGGATTTTCTTTTTTCTTATGATAAGAAAATTTTTACAACCTAAGTGGTTCAGGTAGGAAGGGTCAAATCCATTGGAACAAAATGTAGGAAGCCATCACATCTAGGTGCAACATTTCTCTCTTTCACCCATCTCACTTGTCCTTCCAGTCTGGGTTTAATCCACAGATCCCATTCATTCAGAAATTATTTCTCTGTAACAATTCAACACTTTCCAGATTTATCAGTGGTTATTTTCCTCCATGACCTTGCATTACTTCTGCATGCCTTCTGCTTCCCATTATCAGAAGGAGCTCTCTCTCATCTGTTTAAAATCCTTTCCTATTAAAACTTTTTTTTTTTTTTCACTCCCAGGAATCCCAGGGCAGTCCATTCATCTCCCTCCAGACAAATTGTTCTCCAAGTGGAGAAAGAACACACTGGATAGACTCAGGTGCAGGAGGAGCCCAGGAGCCACCTGCATGCCACCTGAGTGGGTCTGCACACCTGGCAGGGAGCAATACTGGATCAGAACTGGGAGGTGCAGGTAAGGCTACAGCCCTTGGCACAGTAAACCTGAGCTTTCTAGGCCAACACACATTTTAAACACAGATCTTCAGAAGTTGTGAGAAATCCTGTCAAGGTGTCTAAAATTGGTTTTACACAGATTGAGAGCTGCAGATTAAATACCAAGAAGAAGGGGATCAGAGAGATGAGCAAGTGCATAACACATTGGTACATCACAGGGAGCAAGCCATGGATTTGGGCAAAAGGCAAGCAGGGGGAAATCACAAGAAGCATATGCACCCTCTCAGTCATAATTTCATCTCAGTCAATAAGAAAAACAGTTCCTCTTATTCAAGACAGCTTTGGAGCCAGTCCAAGCCCTCATAAATGTGAGTTTAACAGGGCAAAGAAAGGATGGAAAATAGAAAATAGACTAGTGTGAAGGGACTGAAATGAAACAGGATGTGCAGTGCAAATGATTTCTTCTGGCCTCCTCCCTGTCCCACAGTGGAGAGAAGCGTTGGAGGCAATTACTCTTTCCACTTTCAAATAATACAGATCTTTTCTTGTAATTTTTTCTTCAAGGAAAACGGTTGCTCTAATCACCCTGCTGAGCACCATCACATCTCATTTCCCCTCCTCAGAAGTAGGAGCACAGAAGCATTGCACCAGAACCCTGATGGACAATGGCTGCAGTAGCACTCACCCTTCCCCAGACAACCACTACTTCTCTTATTTAACCACTTTTTTTTTTTTTTTTTGAGCATCAAAATGAGTGAACACATCTCCCATTCTGTAGGGATCCTGGATCTGGCTTTCTCTTTAGGTTATTTCAGGGGCCTTGCTTGCCCTGTGTGCCCTGTGTGAGAAATTCCCTGGTATTGTTACCTTGCTTCAGTGGAGGAGAAGTTCATGGTGGGACAGAGATGCTGGGTAAGAGGAAGCCTCTGTAGTTTGCTTCATTTTCAGCACTTCATTGCTCAGGCTCTTTAACATTGGGGGTGCCCAAAATAACCTTAGCCACTGGAGCTCAGTCTTTTCTTTTGGCTGACTTAGCCTGAGATAGGAATTCATTAAGAATTCCTGTGCAGAGAGTACATCTAGAAGATCCTAGGGAGGATGGAGACAGCCATACAACTCCAAACTAAATTCAAGTATCAGGTGGCTTTAGCATCATGCAAAAGAAGTCCATTAAACCTGTCAATCAGAAACATACATGAATTTTTAGGGATAGAGGGAGCCATTGGCAGTTCAGAAGAATCGTTGCATTCCAAAATGAGCTCTCTTCAGGAAAAATGATTGCTCTAAGGTCCCCCTTGGGAGAAATAGATTCTCATCTCTGTCTCCTAAAAACAGTCATATTAATAGAAATTGTCATGGAATTGAGCATTCAAACTTCCCCACTGAATTAGCACTTCTTTAATCTGCTTTATTAGTTTAATGGGTTTTTATATATATACATATATATAAAAAATTTAACTGTGTGTACACACAGCCTTCACATAGTTCCATAAATTTTTACTGTGTATTTTTTAAAAGCTTCTTACTTTTGGGGAAGGTGTTCTATTTATTTGTACTTTTGACTGTAATAATTGTGTGGTACAAATGTGTTTTTTCTCTCATGGTGCCTCCTTTGAGCTGCTTGACACTCTTTGCAGCTTCTTTCCAGGCACCAAAGACCTGCTGGTCCTTGAAGCCATGCCAAAGGAGAGCTGCCTCTTAGATCTCAGGGGAATGTTCTCTGCAGAAAGATAACCAGGCTCCTACGAGACCCAGGGCTCACTGGGCATGTCTGCTGCCTCTGCCTTTGACGAGGAGTTTGGAGAATGTGTGTCAGATGATGTCTTTGGGGGCCAGTCACAGCTCCTATCAAGGTCCACTTTCCTTCTCTCTCCATCTTCAAGGGACAAATCACTCACCTTTCAAATGCCTTTCCACAAACTGTCCCGGGGAGCAGAAGGGGTGGCACCTGGGAAGTTACCCTTTTGCTCCAAAAGCTTGGTTTCTCTTCCTTCTGGTGCTACAGCCAAAAAAATATCATTCTGCATGGGCAGAAGTTCCTCTGGTGGCAAACGAAGCAATGAGAAGAAATACTTGAGGCCCTACAGTGAACAATTAGTATTCCAAACATGAAATTAATTTATCCTGTGAATATAGGAACATTGTAATTTAGTTCACTTTTATTTTATTGTCAGATACAATTCATTTTCTACATGATTTTATGGTTGGATAGGATTCATTAGAAATTTTCCCCAAACTGCCTCTATTAAGTGAAAGAGTGGGGGCAAGATCCTTTCTGTTCTTTCCGCTGCAAATGTTGTGCTGTCTTTTCTCCTGCAAATGAGCCTTAACTCTAATCTATCCACACACAATGCTTGGCTCTGTAGCCTTAGATTTTTTCCTAAAGTTTCATTTTAATTTTCACTGCTGAAGAAGATATTTCTCTAAAGATATTCAAATAAAGATTAAAAAAAACCAACAAAACAAAAAGGCTAGCCAAGGCTGCTCAACTGTAGGGTGAATAACAGTCTTTCTTCTTTTGTGTCACATTTTCAAAACTTGCCTTAGTTTTATCCAATTCTGTGCATTGTCCCTGTCTAAATATGGGTCAATCATTGAACAGTAAATGTGTGGAGACTTCATCTATATTGGAGGAGCTGCGTAAGCAAGAAAGTGCCAACAGTCAGATACCCCTCAAATGCTCAGCCATGATTTTGCTCAGCCAAATTTGCTCCATATTGAGACAGATCTTAAGAGTGCATCACTCTTTTCTATGGGAAGGATAAAAAGTGCTGTGGAAGACATATTCCAGCCCCCTGCCCAAGTGAGGTGTCTCAGCAATGTGTCTTTGTCATCAATCCCTCTTCACCTACCATTCTCTGCCAGGACAAAGATCATCCCTTCAATTTGTGTATTTACTAATTCATTTTCATGCACTGTTGTAATTTTTTTCTTTGTTTGCTTGCCTGCTTTAACTGTCAAAAAAGTCTTCTATTAATAATATATTAGTAATTTATTCTCCAATCTCTTGCCAGAAAAGGGAGAAAAGAAAATATTCCACACACACAAGATGCTGTGCCCAAAAAATAAATAAATAAATGAAAAATGACTGTGTCAACCATTTCTGAAAGTCAATGTGCCTTAAAGGCATTTGAAGTTTTTTATTGCTCCTCTGCCTGAGCCAGGCAGCTCGAAGTGCAGCCCTGGCTGGGGTCTGTGCTCAGACTACATTCACAAAGTGAGGATTTGAGGGGCAGGAGCAGGCAGGTGCCAGTCCAGTAGTGGGGACAGGGATCCCCATAGCAGGGACAGACCTGGCTGTGGAGGGGCTGCTGCAGAGGTCTACACGCCTAGGGGTCTGCACTGGGCAGAGGGGGCACTGAGTATCCCTGTTTAACAAGGAAACATGACCCTGTTGTTGAAGCAAAATGAGCTTTGTGCTCAGTGATGCAAGTCCCCTGTGACTTTGAGAAAGTCACGTCAGCCTGCAACCATAAATATTTATAGATGTCCCAGATGTATTCAGGAGACTTAATGAATTGCAGCCAGGGGTGGGAGTGGTGGTGAAGGATGCTGCGATCTGCATACCTCTGGGTTTTGTAGTGGGATTTCCTGATGACAAAGTACTGCAGGAATGTGCTATGGCCATCTTGGCTCCCACTGCAATTGCCCAGCTCACTTCAAAGTCAGTGTCAGGTAAATGTCAAAATACCTTGAGGGATCTGAGCCTAGTCTGACTCCTTTTTGAGTCCCACGTGATGGTGATTTGATCTGTCTAAATGTCACAGCAGACCTGACCTCTCTGGTACAGTCAGTCTACGACAAGGCTGATGACATACCAGCGGCCAGCAGCAGCATCACCAGAGACTTGTCAGGAAGGTCTGTGAGCAGGCTGCCATCCCTGGACCTAATATTTATGTTAGAGTGTGTTTTTAGCATACAAGGAGGAAAGAAATTTGAGATGTCAATAGGTTTAGGTGTAGACGTCTGACCACAAACTGCTTAGTTCATATTTTTTGTATGTGTGTCCCTGGCAAGAAACTTGAGTAGTGCAGAATGAATGCTAAACTTCTTCCCTTCACTGACTCATTCAACTTCAGTGTCTTTCTCCAAAGTAAATGTTTGCTTATTCACAATCAAACATATAGAAATAAGCTGTAGTTGGCAAGTGAGATGCCTTACTTAAGAGTCTTCGTATTCCAGAGAAACTGAAGGACTTCAGTTACCAGGCACATAATAAAAAACAAAACAAAAGAGGATGATTTCTCATTTTTCAGGAGAAGGCGAAAAGGACAACATTAATGCTGAGGATCCAAATGAGTCTTCATCTTTTCCACAGCCAAACACTGGCATCCTCCATTCCTTTGCCTACTCTTGAAATTTTTTACAGATTTGACACAGTCTGTAATTAGTGACTATCAACCCCATGGACAAGGAACTGGTTTCTTGGCCAACATCATAGAGGCTGAAATAGGAATCCCAATAATTAAATGGCATAAATCTCTTCTGAAAGTGGTAAATTTTTCTGCTGGATGTTCTGGGTCACTAAATTCAAAACAGAGAAATTTACAAAAAAAAAAAAAGGAAAGGGTTTCTTCTGTTCTGTTATTTTGGATTCTTTTTCCAAACCTGGACAATTTTCACAGCATTTTCTGACACACAAAAGACTACTTAGTCCTCATATCTATATATTTGACTGGACTGCTACATTCAGATATTGTCATGTCATGACTTCAATTATATTTGAAAAGGATGAGTAGGTTAAAAACTCACAGGTGTTCTCCTAGGTTTTTGGGTTTTTTCAAGAGTGTGTTAATTCAGCCAGCCTTGCTTTTGGAACACTCAGGAAGTTATCACTGATCAGTGGACCAAATCTATGCTTCATAGAAACACAGAGTGGCTATAAATGACTCTATGGCATGACTAGAAATGACAGAGTAAAAAGCAAAAAGGAAAATGACAGAGTAAAAGCAGAGTATTGAGATGCACTCTGGTTCTTCTCCAGATGTAAGGGAAGGCCTCATCTGGAGCTATGCTGGTGGAAGCTTTTCATAATAATCCTTTTCACTCTGTAATGCCACATCTATAGCCACAGCAGCCACTGAAATCTCATCTGCTTGCTGCTATCAATATCTAACCAGCTCTGTGGTGTTAATTCTGTCCCTGGGACCAGTTGCAAAAAAAAGCCTCACACTTGTGCTGCCTGCAGAAATGTGCAGTCTCATTGAGCCAGAAGACCAGACAATGCATAAAATTTTATTTATGGGTAGGTACAATAACAGGTCCCAAGTATACTGGATGGGGACATAAGTGTGACTTGAGCACTGGTCAAGTCACACTGTTCTTTGAGTCCTTTGGAACCTGAAGTTTACTAAGTGAGCAGGTATTTCAGCCTGCTATAACCATGCCAGTTTTACCTGCTTTTTTTTCCTAAAGCAATCTGATTTTACATACTTCATAAATGAAAATGGTACTGGTATTCAGTCCATCTGCAATACTTAGCTTACCTGCTTCTTTCTCTCTTTTAGAAAACTATTTTGACAACAATCTGTAGGAAAAAAGCATGATATTAGGATACTGAAGTTGCTGCATAGTGATAACACAATGGTCTGGAAAACTACAAGAAGCAGAAATGGAGGAAGCTGCTGAAGTTGGCCAGATAGGAAATGCTTGCTCTGGTGCTGGTCACTAAAGGTTTTTCAGAGCTTCATTGCATTGGTGATGGGCATTGAGAAGGACTTTTTCTGAACAGCTGGAAAAGATATTTAAAGGAAAATACATCAAATGCACTAAGGTATCAGCTCAATGATACACCAAGGTGTTATTTAAGGGATTTGGGGCACTTTTTTGAAGTATATTGGTAATTTTCAGCAACATGACTGAGTTTTCTGTGCTTATGTTCAGGCATACATACAGGACAACTTTATGTTGTTCTATGTTTGGGTTTTAGTACACCTGTATGTATTTTGACATTTGTATGCTTTGATTTTATTACCATACAGGTGAAAAATGGACTAGACAAGGCCATTTCCATGAGCCATTTAATAAATCACTGCAGAAAAGGTGGGCATTTTAATGACCAATTCAAGATGCTGAGCCATAAACTTAAACACATTAGATGTGTCTCATTATACATAAAACAAACACACCAAGTTAAACACCCTGAGTGGTAAATATATGCATTCATATATTATTTACCAGGAGTGTAAAAATATAAAGCTCTTTGCAAAGCTCTGGAAAAGGAGGGAGGTGGAGCACTAAGGCATGTTTTGTGTTGGGGAGGTCATCCATTTGCTGAGGACTGTGCACTTGGAACAAAGCAGGGCTGTGAGTGCCCAGTGCTCAGGAAGTTCCACCAAGGAGGTGCAGACAATGGTAGGAAGCTGTGGAGGGTCAGCAGAAGCTGCAGAGCAGCAGGTGTGAGGGGACAAAACTGAGCCCACAATGTACTTTTCAAGCCAGGAATCACCAGCTGTTTTTCCTTGGATTTTAATATTCCATTACAGTGGTCAGGTGACTGTGTTTGTGCCTCCTACCCTCCCACAGAGCATGGAGCATTTGGAGGATGTGACTGAAAGGTGTAATTATCTCCAGCTGCACTACCTAAAGATGGACATCAAATTAGATTTTCCATTAGAGACAAAAGCTTGTGTTGTCCCCCAAAATGCTTCTTCCATATTGTAATGAACACAACATTGCCTTTGATCAGAACCTACTTCCAAAGCTCAAGAAAGCACTCTGCTCAATGAGGCATTTTTTAACAGATATTACAGGGTCCAGCATGTTTTATAGTCTTCTTCAGCATTTCAGTGAAATAAATACCACAGGTCTAACTTAGCAAGCAAGCTTCTGTATTTTCTCCTGCTGTGTGTTTGTTCTGCTTTTGTTTTGGTGGATTCTGTGATTCCTTTTTCTTTTACTCCTTATTCACATGGCAAATCGTCTAAGTTGAATTTTATCCTAACATATATAAAGGCAGAATCATTTGTGTCTCCACCTATGTTTTGCTTTGCAGATCAGTACATGAAGTAGAATTGTTTAGGATCTAGATGTTCTATTCTATGTAAAATATAGTAATATTTTTTTCTCTCTTTCAAAAAATATCTTAAGTTTTGTAAAGATTGCACAAGGTTCTCAGGAATGATCTTTTCTGACCTTCCTGAAATGACAAAACAGAGACAGATTTCAGTTTATGAATTTTATTTTAAATACTAATTTTGAAGGAAAAATATCAAATAATTCTATTATCGTCATTACCAACACTGCCGTCACCCACCTCTCCACCTCTGAAATGCTTCATGTCACACGTCCCAAAATGTTTCAACAAAGACATGTGCCTTTTTAGCCAAAAGTACCAACCAAAATAATAATAATAAAAAAGTGTGACTGATTTCAGTAAGCTTTAAAATAATTCTGCAAATTTAGAATCTAATTTCTGGGGAGCAAGGGGGGGTCCACATATCTGGCAGGTTTGGAGTTTTCTTTCTTTTTTTCATGAAAAACTAGAAAAGAAATTTTGCAAGATCATCCTCTCAACCAGGAATAAATCAACGTGAGCCTGTAGGAAAGGGGTTGATGTCAAAATTTGGAAAGCTAATTTTTATTCTGAGTGACAGACTTCTATGTTGCACGTACAACTAGTGTGAAGGGGTTCAGGGTGCTCCAGGTTTGTCAGTCAGCCTTTGCCTTAGCATTTGTGCCTCAGGACCTAGATGACATCACATCTCAGGTTTGCAAGGATAGCACAGTAGCTGTACTTACAAGCACTGGTTTGTGTTATGGGAGGGATTAAAAATTCATCGTTTAAAAATACCAATAACTCAGCTGAAGAATTTTCAACAGGTTAATCTTTAAACCATTCTTTTTTTACGAAAGATTTAAGTAAAAAAGCAGCCTTCTTATTTTTGTTGGCTGAGCATCCATGTTGTGTGTATAATGCAAATCAGGTCCTTCTCATTTGAGAGTTGTATGTAAATGCAGGTAGTAAGAACTGTGCTTTTAATAACTGGAATAGGGCTCTGAAATACATGACAAGGCAAAATTAAGGTGTCTTGTGAGGATTGGATGAGAAGGGTTCTTGAACACTTCGAAGTAGTGAAGCACTTTGGTAGTAGAGAGAGAGAGGTGGGTCACTGTAGCTCATACCTGTTGTCCAGAACAAGGCAGCTGAGAGACAGACAAAGGTGCAGAGTGACACTTTTTCACATGCTCAGACCAGCAAACAAACAAGCCCTCAGTCATCCTCTGCCTCAGCTCTCTGGAGCCCTCATCTGTCTTTCGGCACCTGACCCAACAGAGACGTCTGCCCACCCCTGGCAGCCCAGCCAGCACCCTCACTCCTGCCTCTTCCCTCCCCTGCTGCCGGGCAGTGCCCACGGGACACGCACACGCACAGTCCATCACTCCTCTGATCCCTTATTGTTCTGCCCTGGGTCAGCAGTAATGTCTCTGCGAAATACAAAGCAGAGCAACGATTCCATAATGGCTGTTGATAAAAACTAATGAACCATTGCAGGTACTCAGCCACAACAGGCTCGGGATATCAACGAGCTGCTTAATGAAATTGAATTGCTAGACACTTAAAATGCATCCTTTGACATTCTGGCCAACACCCAGCCTGCCTAAACTAATTCTACTACCTGCGGTTGTTATGCAGCCAGACATCATGTGGATGTTTTTATATACTAACCCTGTGGGGTTTTTTGATCAGCTTACATGGCAAAGAAAACCAAGACAGGATGTTTTGAATGTGTTTGCCCAGTTTTCATCTACTGCCAGCGGTACGCTGAACTGATTGAAATTTGGAGAAAGAGATTACACAAAGAAAGCAGGATGATGCTTTCATTTTCCCTTTCATAGCACATCTGAGATAATTTCTCACCTCCCTCTCACAAGCAACATCATGAAGGGTGAGGACAAGCCCTGGACTTAAGACACAGAATCTGGACCTTAGGGAGGAAAGAAGTAGTTTTGTGGAAGACCAGGGCAAATCATGGACATGAAGGACAAAACAAACAGGAGCATTTCAAAGGACCAGCAAGAGCACTGCAGACATTTATTATCTATTGTCAGTCCAAGTGTGTTGGTTTTGAACCCATCATTATGGTGGCTTTTAGAGTGGCTTTGGAGTGGCTTTTTTGGAAAATGAACAGTAATGGCAATGCCAGAGAAAAACTGGAGATTCTTGGTCCCCGCTTTTAGGATCCAAGTAGATTTTGGGATTGGGTTTGCAAATCTGCTTTCAACGGAAAGAGCCAATTAGACTGGAGACTGGAAATACTTTTTTACTGGGGCAAAAACAAATTTAATGCAGAATGTCCTGTTTATTTATGTTTTTTATTTGCTTTAGCCAAGCGATATTTCTGAAGTAAACGTATATTTCATATTAAACTAATTCCGATAAATATCAATATAAGATAATTTTGAAAATATCACTTGTTTTTCATCCTTCCTGTTCTCTTCAAAGTGAAGATAGTAAAATAAATATTTTAAGTTGCATTCTCTCCTTGTTTAATTTAATTGAACCCTTTCATTAGGCTTTTTTTTCCTGTGGACAAAATGAAAAATGAGATAATCTGAGGAGAAATTTTGCAAATTAGATTTATTTCCAGAGGCCAGTGTGATCTCCAGAGCATAGCTTGAACAAAGCTACTGCACCCTGATCTGTGTCTTCTTCTGGACTTGTGAATTGGAGCTAGCACTGTTTATCCTCAGGGAGGTGGCTGGGAGACGAAGAAGGGTTTTTTGTCATGCCTCCAGATGCAGTGCAGAGCAGGCATTTTTAATACACATCATTCAAATGACCTCTCTGTTTTCCCCCCCAACTCCATTTGATAACGATCAGTCTGGGGAGAATGCTGTAATGGTGTGTGTGGGTAAGACAGATAGGGAATGATGTGCTCCACTGCCAGAAATTGGTTTTTTTAGGGCTCTGTGTGTATCTGTGGCTCATAAGCTCCATCTGCTAGAAAGGGTTTTCCTTCCATTGAGAGTCCAGGGCCAGGACACAGGCAGCTGAGGAGACCTGGACCTTCTTCACTGCCAGTCTCGTGGTAATTCCCAAAGCATTGCCTGGCAAGAGATCTGTTAGGCACTGCAGAGCTCTGGGACACATCCTGCTCTGCGTTCCCATTCCATGTTTGTCACTACTTTGCAAACTGCCCCTATTCCTTCTTAAGCCTCTGTCATCATGGGATTAGGTCTTTCGATGCCCATTCCATCATGAGCAATTCATCTCCATCAGCTCCGTGCCTGCCCATTCTCGCAATTCCTGCAAACTTCGTTCAGCTCTCCTTGAAATCAAGAAAAATCAGTCCCTGAATAGCAGAGAGCTTTCAAGGGGATATTTTTGATGGATTTGGAAAAATATTGAGGCTTGCATGATCTTAGTGGCCTTTGAACAGCCATCAATCTCCCACCCGCCACACAACATAATCATTTCCCTGTGTGAAACCCTTAGCCTACCATTTGTGAGGTTTTGATCAATTGAAGGTGAAGCATTTACACTGAATTTTTAAGAAAGTGAATGAAGAGTGAAGGGAGGCGTGCAGCTGAGCAGTAGCTGATGGTAAGAGGGGCCACTGCCTTCCCCAGAGGCTGCAAAGTCAAATACCTTTTGCATTTATGCTTCTTGGACACTTAAAACTAAGACATAGATACAAAATGCTTAGGCAGCAGTCAATTTCTCTTTAGAGATCTAGGTCCTGAAGGACTTTCTGGTACTTTATTGAGTGAGAAAAACCCCCATGTATTCAACACCAAGTATCTTCTCTGGCACCCACTTTGCAAAGGAAAGGATAGAACTTTGAACAGAAAGAAGATTTTTTTCTTTTCCCACAAAGAATAAAATAGTAAATTAAGCATGAATTCGATTCAGACTAAAAAAAAGAAAATTCATAAAAAAGTTCAGTTTGGATGGCAGCAATTTTAAAAAATGCCAAAATACTTCTTTTTAGAATATGTGAAAATTCTCAACTTTTCATTTCATTGGGCTATTTTTAAAAATAACAGAATGGTTTAAGAATGAAAGATTAAATTAAAAGGCTAAATAGCTCCAAAAGGGGGGAAAAAAAGGCATAATTTTTTTTTATAACATCACATTGAGTTAAAGAAAAACATCCATACTATGCTTTTATTTTACCTGGACTATATCTTCCTCCCCCCACTTTTTTTTTTCAGTTCAAACATCAAAGGAATAAAAACCACACAAACACAGTACTTGCTCTCTTGCTCCAATAGGGCCTTTCTTCCTGTTTATTATTCATCCTTGGAACTGTTCTTCCCACCATCATCAGGATTCTCTGCATCTTGTTTACCCAAACCTCTCAAAACACTTTCTTTATCTAATCTATTTCAACCGTGTTGAAGAGCCCTTCATGGTAATATGTCAGCACTGCAATCTAATCTAAATCATCAGCCAAGAGCCTGGTGGCTTTACAAGCACTAATGGCCAGATGCTGGTACCCTTCCCACAGATGAAATCAATTGCACTCCTCAGTTCTGAACAAAGGCGTCAGAATCTGACTGGCAACACCCAATTCTTGCCATCATTTCACACATCGGGAAACTGAGGCACTGCAGGCTAAAGCTGCAGCTCAGGTCACACAGCAGTTCTTCTGAAATTGAGAAACCAGAATTCCAAGCTCACAGCTCCCAGTTCTTACCAGCAGCAGTCAAATCTCTGCCTGAGGAATTGGCTTGTGTTTTAATGCATGCAATGCATTCAGACTTGTGCCCTTGGTAATAAAGGCTTAACTGTGAAATAAAACTCCACAACCATCATGTTTACTTGTGCTTGACTGCAGGTTGCAGGCTGAATAGAAATTGCTTTCTTGAGATGGCCAAAAATAACAATAAAAAAAAAAATTAGAGTTAATCAGGTTTGTCCTCACCCTGAGTTACAAGGAGAGTGAGGTTATAAACTAGATTTCAGGCTGTGTTGGGCTATATATCCTGCTCTAGATGTCCACAGGATAAGGCACCATCCTAGGAAAAAAATCTCAGTTTGTTTAAAACGAAAAAGAAATAGTAATAGCAATGATGAAAGTAATTGATGTTCAAAGGAGTCTTCGAGCAAACTTGATCTGTAGGAATATTGCTAGCATAGTTTCTGGGGTCTCCTCTTCACTTCAAATATAACAGCCACATATGAAAATTAATATTTCTGGGTACATTCGCGTTTGATCCAAATTCTTCTTCTTAAGTTACTTGTTTCTTCCCTTATTCCCAACCTGGTCTTGCAAAATTATATCTGTGTGTCATAGAGGGAAGCAGGGGAAGTACATAGCAGTTCCAAATTTCTTATGTTGCAGTTACATGATATCACACATTTAAAGAAGTAAAAAAAAAAAAAAAAAAAAAAAAAGAAAAAAAACATGGTAAAAGCAGATCAATTTTATTTTCTCAGCCTTTAGAGATAAATAGGATTCAGATAGCAGGAAGAGCTTGACTTTGTCCACTAGTTACAATATACTCCTCTGATTCTGTACAGTTATGTGCCTTTCCTTTTCACAAGAGAGACAAGATCTCAGCTGATGGTTGGAGATGCTTGTTAAAGAGACAGCACAGACTGCAGAATGGGATGGGATGGGTGGATGGGAGGCTTGAACCACAATTCCCATGAGATAATTGTGATAACATTTCAGAAAAGAAATGCCAGTGTGTCAAAAGCAAAACAACACAACATAAGAAAAGAAATACTTGTGGAATTTAAGACTAAATAAAATAAAGGAAGCAAAAAACCCTGCAGCAAAAAACATAGGAGCAAAAATCCCTGATGAGACAAAGATTAAAAATATTGTCAAAATCACATTAATGAGCATAATGTCTTCAGTGTTACCAAGAGCATGGCTAGATAGTTGATTAAGGCTAGAGAAAACGTCCTTTTCCCAGGTTTGAATATGCTGTTCATCAGCCAGTTTCAGCCAAAGCCTGTAGAGCTATATTAGGATACTGCCTGAATTTCAACAGTGCTGTCTTGAATAGTTGATTTTAAAAGTTCAAGGATAAGTGTCTTGACAGCATGAATGTTGTTTTTTTTCATGGTAGTTGGCTTCTGCCTGATGTATTCAGAGTTCATTCACCCTTCTTTTGCACATCACTGTAAAGAGTACTAAAAGCCAGGAACTGACAAGGACTCTCAGTCTTATACTTTGGGGTACAAGTCTGGAGAACATTGGAAAACTGGCTCATTGTGATGAAATAGCAGGGCTGTTTTCTTTTGTTCTGCATCAATGGAATACTTGAAAGTAGTAGAACTTTCTGGTGTTGAAATCTGCTTCCTTTTTTTTTTTTTTTCCTAATATGGGTCTGCTCACCTGAAAAAAAAATTGCTGTATCAGGGCTGGGCATGGGATTCTTACACAGTGTTGAGAAACAGAAGAAAGAACAAGTGGGGGAATAGAGCATTTCAAGATACCTAGTACAGAGCCCACTGTAGCACATGGAACCCTTTTCAATACCCTTTTTTTTTTTCAGTTACAAATTGTTGCATTTAAAGACAAGAAGAAACCATTTGATATTCTTGTCTAACTTCTCACAGGCAGATAATTTCAACTAGCAAGACTTGCATCAAATGTCTTTCAGAGACAGAGGTTTTCTGACCAGCTTTTTTGAGGAAGTTTTTCTCAGTTTGTTCTTTACCTGTATCATCTGCCACTACCCAAATTAGTCCACAGAAAATAAACTGTTGTGAGCAGTTATCACCATCAGTAGGCTCAGTGTGTTACAGGAGACAGAGCTATATAAAAGGTTATACTTAAACTGCATTTAATAGAAGAAATGTCATCCTGTAGTATAAAGTGTTTCATTGTTCACATATTCATAGACTCAATAATGCTGTAATTGCTATTCACTGCAAATAAGCTTCTTGAATTCAGTTCATAGCACAGCTGAACTCATGCTGGAGACAATTTTTTCTGCAAGTACAGACACCACCACTCCATTAGGAATCACAGCTGAAATCTGTTTGGGCTTACACAGACAAACTAGAAGGGAAAAGGAGAGAGAGACCGAAAGAGAGAGAAGATAGGGATCTGTAATTACAAGTGGCAGAAGGACGTGGTTAAATTCATTGGGCAACAATACCAGCAATACCAGCAGATATCTGTAGAATGTCTTGTCTGTAAACATTGTCGGAATTAATCACAACAAGAGACAGTGTAATAATTGCATTTTATTAAAGCTGAACAAAAGACTATGATACTGTTCTGAATAAATGAGCTAACTGTAATGTGACTCACTCCCCTGAGATCTCAGCCATAGCCAAAGTGTCTCATAATTTGTGCTGAAGAGAGGCAAATGATAGGGGAAGCCCTGCAGAACCACCACATGAGCTACTTAGGGAAATGGGTCTTGAATTGGAACAATCCTTGAACCAGCAGACCTGGCCCACCTCTTCCATTTTTGTTTTCTTTTCAGTAGCCACTGAACAAATAATGTTAATTTGCTTACAGAGGCAGCATCTTTTCTCTTTAGATTGTCTTCCAGAAGTAAAACCTCCTGTCATCTCAGTATTTTGTTATGCAGAGAAGTAAAATACTGCAAGAATTTTTATCCTTTAATTCTGAGAATTCAGATCCTTTGAAGAATCAGAAAAGAATAAGTGCTCTTATCTTTTGCATCAATGAGTCTAAGGCATAGGAAATTCTGTATGTGTGAATAAATGTAGACTAACAGATTTCCATGATATTTCTTCTTTTTTTAAGACTTATTGCAAGAAAGTAGGGTATTAACGGGGAGGTTGTTTATACAGAGGATATATGAAGTAACTGTAGATATAAGAAGTAGCTGTAGATAATATGCAGGTATTGGCAGAGACATCAGTATTCTGAGTGTGTATACCTCTCTATGTCACCTACAGTATACAGGAGTGTACTGAGTTTTTGTCTGAAACCAGTTCAAAATCTGGTGTGTCTTGCTGAAGTGTTTCTCTCTCTTGTTTCTCTTGTGTCACCCAGGTTATTCAACATCTGTGTCTCCACAAACCTCCACCAAAACCAGTCTCAGAAACAGCAGCCTCTGACATTACTGTCAGTTTTCAGGCCTGTTTCTTGTCAAGTTCCATAGCCCTCTCCTTGTGCAACACCTGTGTTTTGAACCCTTTTAAGGGCTGCAGAGCATTAGATTTAATATCTTATTTCTTCAGCAACATTTTACCTTACAAAACCCGTAACAGGCCAAAACTGTCAAAGTACAGCACTGTGCCTCTTATTAAAGGATGTGCCAAGAAAAGACTGAAGCCCATTAGGGAGAAAACACACTTTCTGTCATGTATACAGATAGCTTGGGTTGTAATCTATGCTATGAAGCTCTGAGCCAAGAGTTCTTGCCTTTTTTTTATTAGATGTTAAGAAGAAGCAGAAATCTTCTCTCATGCTGCACAGGACACTGATGCCTTTCAATCACAAGTATTTAGGAGCCTCTTTGCCATGTTATTTACAGCTGCTGTGCATGTTTGCTGGGTTGGCTACATTTTACATTTGTGCATAGATATTTAATTGCTCTGATTTCATCTGACTGGCTTTCTCCTCTTTTAAACAATTGCACACAAAGTAGCTTGTCTCAACAGACTACACAGACCACATAACCTCATTAACACTGTGTGTCAATCTACCACGCAATCCACCAGTGTTTTACAGAGACACATAAGGTTTACAGGTGCTACATGAACCTTGCCAGGAAGCAGGCTGTATGGATGCCAGGTCTTTCTCATAATGTCTTCCTGACTCAGCCTTCCTCATGTTAGAGCTCCAGCAGTAACAGAGATTCTGGCTTTCTGTGAAAGTGAGACTGATAAGTGTAGTGGTCAGCATAAATAAATATATGAAACAGTATTAAGGGTCTGATTCACTTTCAGTGACATTGAGCTAAATGAGAAATAAATAGGCTGATATTTATAGAATTGCCCAAGGGAATAAAGGCTTATGCAGTGGTAATAGGTTGCACGTATTCACTGACTCTTTTTTTAAAGTTTTGTCTGAAATATTGTGCTGTTAGATTTCATTTGCATGTGTTGCTGTCTAGGCTGGTAAAGAGAGTGATAGAAAATACTGCAAGGTGATTGTGATGACTTTAAGGTTACAGACTCTAAATAGATTAGGGTATAAACAGTGTGAAGAAAACCTAACCTGTGTTAATATGCTCATAGCAATTCCAGCAGATTTGACTTGCATAAGTATCCAAAGCTCTATGCCACACCATTCCCTTTCTTCAAATGTCTCTTTGACAAGGATTCAGTGATCTTTTCCAGGGTGGTGCCCTCATTGCTTTATATGGAACAAAAACTGACTGATGATGACTTTTCTCACCCCTGGCCATCACTGTAGCAAATTAAAAACCCAAGCCATAGCATTGAAATAAATTTGATCTGCCTCTTGCTGCAGAGATTGCACAAGAACACGTTGGGAGGAGAAAGATATGCTGTACATGTTAGAGCTCAGAACATTTCCAGGAGTGCTTGCCAGTACCACTCTATATGCTAAATTTGTACAAACACAGCAGTTAAGAAGTTGTACTCCAGTTAAAGTGTCGTTTGACAAGACGAATGCGTTCTGCTGTCTCCTCTTATCTTGTGAATGCTTTATCTCTGGAGGAGAAGAGCAGATATTCTCTGGCTTTCAGATCCAGCCCAGCTCTTGTGTTAGACTTAGCATTCAGAGTACATCAGAACTGAGGAGAAAATGAGTCCTCTTCCTATGAGGATAGAAGAGTGAGAAGGACCCTTCAGACTTCAGAGCTGAGGGAGTAATACTGAATTTAATGTGGAACAAATGCTTTTTCAGTCATATATATATTTCTAGTGTGACCTAAGAACAACAGAAATACGACCTAAGGCTCACCAACATTTTTATGTTCACATATGGCTTTTCTCACAACTTTTATTTTATTCAGTGCCCCAATATGCAGATGAACAACACAGCAGCTCTGGGAATTCCCAAGGCCTTTTCCCAAAAACAGCAGTAGGAATTTTAAACTTCAGGAGCTGAATAGGGGAAACACCAAGTGTTTAACATTATTTGAATCCTAGAAAATTAATGTCACTACAGTTGTGGGTTCTCAACAGGAACATCTAATGGTTACATCATTGCAGAGAATTAGTCTTCTGAAAAATACAGCTATTTTACTTCTCTAATATTTTGATTACATCCACCCTTCTATTTCTCACTCTCCTTCCATATCCCTAAAAAATTACCCACTGTGGATGTATATGTTTTGACTTTGTTTGGATTGATATGAAATCAAATGAGACATTAAAGAAATCTAGAGAGAGCCCTGTCACTCTGTCAGTGACAGAAATGTCTTCACAAATAATTTTCTGTAACAGCCCCAACAATAACTATAGTTATAATACACTTTGTGCAGCAACTTTGTTCGAGTTTAGTGTGTCTGAAAGCATTGATCCTTGTTGTGAATTCTTCCTTCCTCAAGTCTGAATTTCTAGAAAAAGTAGTTAATCCAATTGATTTTAATGGAAGTTAGTACTAAATCCTTTTGGGAATCTGGACCTAAATGCCTGGGAAGAGTCAGTGATTGTTCACTGATCCTGAACAAATATTCCGCTTGTTCCTTTGTTTTCTTTTCTCCTTGATTCAGTATATTGGAAACTAATTCAAGGCTTTGCTAGTCCTATTACTGAGAAGCTCCTGGATAATGGTTGTCAACATCTGAAGAACAAGAAGGAAGCTCAGCACCTGAGGGGAAGTAGTGCAGGAGCAGCAGTGGCTTAATTCAGCATGCTCACACAGGAAGGAAACTGAAATTTTGCTAACAGGCTGCCAGACATGCAGGCTCAGAATCAGAAAAAGCACTTACTACAAGGCAACCTTTGCAATTCTCAAGGCCTTTAACATACATATTGTAAAGAGAGTACATGTCAAGGGTGGATATGAGACAAGGAGTCCAAGAAAATCCAAACCTTCAAGTGACTACAAAAAAACCACTGCAATAGCTCCTTCCAGCTGCTAGCACTCTCTGGCACCCTCCAGGCATCCACAGGCACTGCTACTGCTCCAGAGAGTTTAGGGCATGGATAAGTTAGTGCTGGTGGAAAATGTGTTGGATTGGCAGATTGCACCTGTGAATCTTTGTCTGTGTCACTTCATTGTCCCTAGGTTGTATAAATTCCTCTACAAAGGCCTTAGCCAAGATGATGATATTTATATGTCTCTTGTCACAGACTCACAGCTTTTGGAAGATAATTGCAAATGTTTAGAAGAGAGATCTTAGCCCAGAGACAAAGGATAAAACCCATCTGGTTGAGCAGTCTTTCCAGACCAATCAAGACTGCTTTCTGGATTCTGCAGATATAGTGGTCTTTTTTAAATTATCCTTCCTCACACAACTGCATCCATCAAGGAGCACAATGGTCCTGAAAGATGGTTGTTAAGCACATACTTTTTGTAAGATGGATTCAGGGAGCAGTCTCTACATAGCTTTGTGTTTGTTACTCTGGGAAATCTGACTGAAAGTCTTTTTGTTGCCAAATTATGATTTGTCAGCCTTCTATTTCTCTGCTTGGTTTTCTTCAAATGGATAATTTGTTCTGTCACTGACAATTTTATATAGAAACTCTAACAATCTGAGTTAGCTTTCTTTGTGCATGTGCTAGACAAGGATGAAGACAGGCCATGAAAGACTTGTGATTTCTTCCCAAGAGATCAGATATCCTCTCATGGAAATGAAAGGGTGTTTCCAAGGACACAAAGTCACTGAAAAATAATTTGGTACTGAGTCTCTAAATACTCTCTCTGCTTTGATGTCACAGAAGGTTTAGTTTGGGTTGCGACATACTCGTCTCATAGACACAGTCATGTCATTTTGAGTCAGGGACATATCAGAGAGTAGGATCAACCTCTTTCTGTGGCAGAAGACGGAGGGGTAGACTTTTCTAGAAAGAATCAGGAAGCACAGTGCAGAAGCAGCTCTTTGATTTTGAAACCCCAGCTGTGAGAGAAGATATATATCAGTTGAGTGCACAGACCCTTCTCACAAACGGAAAAGTGCAAAAATGTTTGAGGCACAGATTACCATCTTATTTCAAATCTGTATAGTCAAAAAAAAGTATACATGAATGTGTGGCCTTTGCACTTGACTACTCTGCTCATTTGTTCCCTGTAATGTGCACTCAGTGTCTGGGATTATCAAGGACAGGGATGAGGAGGAGTGCTACAGGTCATTGCTTGATTACATGGTGTAGATAAAGATAAAGCTCAGTGAAGTTACACTTATATGGAACCCAAGAAAAGTAAGGCTGCTATGTACATTCAGGCCTACATTTTTATGACAACATTTTAATTCAGAAATGACCTATTGATCTCAAGAAAATTAATGACAAAGTAGGGTATTGATTTTGGTTTAAATCAATGGAAAAATTCCTTCTTCCTTTGAAGAAAAAGAAGGCCAATTCCATTTAAAAAAACTTCAAGGAAACATCAGATATAGTTGTCAAGTGTAATGGTAGAGATACACTTTCATGCCAGGAGAGAGGATTAAATCGCTTCTTACTTTGAAAATTAATTCATTTTTCAGCTGCAAAGCAAAAGGAAAGTCAATGTAAAACAACTCCACTGATTTCAGCAGCCCTTGCACTGTCCCTGAATTATAACTTTCTATATAGAACTTTTTCATAAGGAAGACTACAATTAAAGCAGTAGCCTATAATAAGTCATTCCTGAGTACCCATGTGTCTCCACTGGGCATTTCAAAGTGTGTTTTATTTTCTCACATGCAATCTCCATATATGTTATCACACGACATAAATTACTTCCTTGACTTATGCACAGGATGAGAAGAAACAGGATTACATTGCAGGAGGGATGGTTGAGTCTAAATATTAGGAAAAATTCTAAAATATAAAATTTAAGAATGATCCTAAACAAACTGTATGAGGAGGAAGAAGCATGTTTATCCTTAAACCCTTAAAAAACAATCTAGACAAACATGTACCATGAACATTTTAAGTAAATATTAATTCATCCTCAAGAAAGCAATATAAACTGAGAGACCTTTTATTATCTTTTCCAGCTTTACTTTTTATACCTATAAATTTCCTTTCATGATAACAGAATTAATAGTTTTAGTTGGCAGCTCTTTGACTTACTCCCAGATTTTGGGGAAACTTGCGTTCACTAAGAGAGTTGATGGATTATGCTCATTTAAGTAGTTTACTATTTTCATCTTCTATGGAAATAGGAGAAGAAGAGAGCACTTATGTGACATGACGAGTTAAGTCAGTGTTATAGCCTTACTAGGGGTTCCTCCACTCTGACTGGACAGCTCTTGTTTTTGCAAGCATTCTGCCATGAGTTCTAACTCTACTTCTCTCTCACTGTGACTAAAAACACTTTTTAAATTCAGATGGCAACAGGTCTGAATTAAAACCTTAAGCTACACCTTCCCAATCCACATCTTGCAATAAACCCGCAGCAAAAAAATTCTCACTTGCTGCTAGCCACTTAAAGAAAAAGCAGGTAAGTGACACTAAAAAAATAAAAAAATAAAAAAAACAGCCATTCCTTATTCTCACTTATCAAAATACATTATCTTTTACTTAGCAATAATGTAGTATATTTTTCCATCAGCTAACATCATAATTCAGTGGCACATTACAAACATGAAAAGAAACTATTATGTGCATACTGTAGTAAGTTCATTCCAGCACCAGAGGATCCTCTGGCAGACAGCGCATGCAAAATGTACTCTCAAAAAACAATCTATAGCACTTTTAGTAGGATAGATTTAGCTTATTTTATACCAGGCAGTTCAGGTAATAACTGAGAAGGAGAAAGAATAGGTTTTGAGGGTGAATTCATGAATTGTCCTTATAAATATCACAAACCTATTGAGCCATCTGAGGAATGACTCCTCATACACCTGAGGAGTCTGTATGAGTCCAGGACAGTTCTGAATTTACCAGTCAGCAATCTTTCCCACAGAGTTGCAAGTCAATTGAACAATATTCTGGATTATCACTGAGCCATGAGACCATTCACATGTTTTCTATCTGAGCCCAAGCTGCAGTATCCCTGCAGCCTGAACATCTTCTCTCTGGGTACATTCATTCTCATCTTGGCTCAGCCAAGAAGAAAAACTATCTTATGTTATCACAGATCCTATTCCACTGCACACAAACACTCACACACATATTTTAGACCAAGAGAAACTCCAGTGTCTGTTTAATTAATATAATTATCCTTCAGTCATTGCTGTAGTGAAGGGAACTAGCTGTCCTCGCTGTCAAAATTAATGATAATTAACTTATTTATTTACACTGCAATGGTGTTTAGAGACTTCAGGAAAAAAGTCAAGATTTTATTGTGCCAGGCAATGTAGAGTTATTTAATAAAAGACAGACCTTACAGCAAACAGCTCACAATCAATAAAGACAAGAGAGGTAAAAGATGGGAGAAAATACTCTTTTATCAAATTCCAGCTTTCAAATGCAATATCTGTTTGGAGTCATCACCTGAATGAAATCTAAGATCTGAAAGGCTACTTTTATTACTTGTATCCATGAATATTTATGGCAATTTAAGCTCAGAATTCCCATGTGCTCAGGGCTTTATATCCATGTTCAGCACAAAGGGAATTCAGCATGCATATCTGAGGGCATAATAGTTTGAGTAATCAATTCTGTATTTCCTTCAAAGAGCTAGAGCACCATTTAATTGAATCCTCTACTTTGTATCAATATGCTAATAATGTATATAGGGACATATAGCAAGCACTTCTTGCTAAAGGCTTGCCATGTTTGTTTTATTGTATCCTCTGCTTTCTTCCAGGCTCTAAAATGCCACTTGACACTCCAGACTTGTGACAGCTGTGAGAGTCCTGATGAAATTTTCAAAATAATACTGCATATTATTTTGAAATTTATGAAATTCTATATATCAGATGTAAATAAATTATGCTTGAGTCTTTCATTTCGCCTTCTGCTCCTTGATACACTACAGATTATAGACTGCAACTCTTCTAGTCCCTAAACTGAAGAAATAGAAATTTTCTCTTTATCCATGATGGCTGTGAAGTTTGTGTAATCCTGTGACTCCAGGAACTGAGACTCTCAAGGAAAAAATGTAGATTATCAAGAAACTTAAAAGAAAATTGACCTAAGTGCATCATTCAGCAAGTTGCATCTGAATGGGTTTTTTACATTTAGCTGTACAGTTATCATTTCACAGTTTTGTTTTAATTTTTCAAGAGTTATTAATAACTGATCGTTCTTCTGCATTTGTTGTATAATTTAGATATTTTCAAAGAAAAACCAGCTTGGACTAGTGAACCCTTTTAAACCTTTAATGGAAATGTAAACTCCCACTCACCAATCTATGTCATTATCTGTGCCAAAGCTGCTACATGTAATTGGCTGGGGCAGGATAGCTCACAAAACTGCTATTCCTTGTTAATGTCTTGTTAACAGAACACTGTTCAAGTGAAGCCCTGGTTAATGCACATGCTACAAGGGTTCTGTATCTTGCAGAAGCACAGCGTGTTGCTGTATATGTTGTATTCCCTTTTCAGAGAAAAAGGGAAAACAACTCTTTTCTTTATGAGCAGTAGGCTAATGCCAGTAGAATAGAGAAATCTCTCTAGACACTCTTTTGTGTACTTAGACACAAGGGTGAACAAAATTACAGTGGAGTTTTTGTGACTGATGGAATCTAGAAGGATTATTTCTATCACTAAGTCAGATTCAGAGACAAAGAAATCAACCAAAGAAAAAATTTTCAATACATTGATACTCTCAATATGTGAAATCAGTGGAAGTGTTGCTTAAATGCTGATTGTGTTACATGGTTTAGGAATAGAGTTAAAATCATTTATACGAGAAACATAGAAATCATAACTGTTATAAAAACAGAATTCATAAACCACAAATTTCCTATACTTTCAATATTTTTTTCTGAAGAAGACACTGAAATGCTAGAGTGTCACACAGAATAGAATATTCCATAAAACCTCTATTTGAAACACTTTTATATAAAATTTTCAGCTGAAATAGGATTACTCAAAATTTTCAGAGGACAAAATCAATTTCTGTAATCCAAATGTACTGTTTAAAAGCCACAATTTTCCTCAAAAAGGAGAGAAATAATGAATAAAAACTCCTGCTATATTGAAGCAAACTGACTTTAGATCACTAGAATATCTGATCTTAAATTCCATTTAACTGCAGTGTAAACAATTCATTATTCAGCAACACTGAGATTCAGGAGCACTTGGGGACACTTTAATTGGCCGCTATGCTTGTAGTGAGCTGGGGGAATATTTTTTAAAGAACCTAAATAAACTAGTCTAATCTGCTTAGACTATGAACCTTACTATGGAAAATCACTCCACTCTCCTTGACAAAGCCACCAGTGGCTTTTCAGTGAGTTACCAAGTCTCCTAGAACCCTCATTCTCAGGATCTGGGACTTCACTCGGGCTGTGGCAGAGATAATGTCTGAAAGTCTGTGACAGAGGCTGAATATCTCGTGGGTGCCAGAAGAAAGCACACACACAGAACCATCAACTCATCATTCAGTAAATTGACTGTTGTTCTTTACTAGTGTGGTTTTGCTGAGTTCTATGGATTTTATTTCCAAAGAAATGCATCAGTAGCAGTGATGGGAAAGCATACCTGTTTCTTCCACTGGGAGAAAATAGAAGGAGACAGGAAAGGTAGGAAGGATGAATAGGTGACAGTTTGAGACACACAGCACAAGAGAAAATAACAGATTCTTATGCCTGCATTTTTGATGTAAATTATTGAACATCATATTTGGCTACTAAAGTCAAAGATTTTATTTCACTAGGGGAGGTAGAGGCACAGACTTGTTTAGACTAGGGCCTGGGCTGTTTTGAAAACCTTACTAAGATCTTCGTAGGAATGTCATTTTACTTCTGGTATGACCTCTTTTTCTTTTATCTACTTTGTGTTTGCTTTGACTTTGCAGACTGAGCTGTTTGCAGCAGGAACACCCTGGTTTTGTTTGTATTTGCAGTTTACAACACAGAGAATGCCCACGACTGACTGGGACAGCTCAGGCTCTGCAGGCACATAAACAAAAGAATTTTAAAAAAAATTTTTTCTCTTTTCTAAGTGTGTGAAAGAGTGTTAGTTTACACATGCATACACACAAATGGTCCCACATCTGTTTGCTGCATCTTACTACAGCTCAAAATGCTCTCAACTCTTCAAACCAGAGAGAATTTTGAAGCTGTTTGCTTGCACAACATGGGAAGTATTAAAAGCCCAAACTTTGATTTCTATGACTGCATGCAGCTGGGCAGACAAAAAGCAAAAACACGGAGTGCAGCAAAGCACTGCCCATTTGTTCCAGTGGAAGTGAAAGAGGAGAAAGATGATGCCACACCCCCAGATCCCTTCCCCTCTCAGCTCCATGGAAGACCATCTTCTCCAGAAATTCTGCAACAAGAGTAACAAGAGGGGCAAGAGTGTAAGTATAGAGACAATAGAGTTTTCTCACAAAAAATTGTAACAGTCCTGCTGGGCCACCATACTCAGGACTTCCAGGAAGCAACGTGGTTGATAATAAATAGTGTCCATAAACCAAACGAATTTGCTACTTCAGATGTTCCCACTGATTTACATTTGGAGCCTCAGTGGCAGCCAGAGATCCTGGCAGGTTAACAAAGTGGCGCCTTTTGTGAGGAGCAGCAGCCATGCTCACAGTGCCTATGGGAAGCAGAGCTGTCATGCCAATAAAATTATTCATGTACAGGGCAACAGAAGGGCACTCCCTAGCCTGCTTGTAATCTTTTAATTTCATCTTGGGAAGGGTAAAGGGAGTCGCAGCATGAGACACTAAAGCTTTGTAGACATCCAGTTCCCTTTCTTTCTCTGATTCTTGTTCTTTGCTCTACTGATAAGACCTTGGTAAAAGACAGTGAGAAACAGGCTTAATGTAACCTCAGCAGGTCTGGTTATTTAGGGAGGCTACCGTTCATAATGAATGGAAATGACAAAGCATGACAGAAATTCAAAGGCCTTCACAATTCTGTCAAGGAGAGGTAGTATCAAATGAATATATCCATTAGCACACTCTGCCTAACTTCATGCAGACCCAAAGCCTGTGAGTATCTTGATGAACAATTTACTATATTTGTTAATGCAAAGTCTTTTTCCTTAAGAAAAAAAAGTAAAAGCTCTTCACAAAGCAGATTAACTTAGACGTTAAAGGTAGGTGGGGTAAAGAGGGTGCTATGCATATTTTACTAGGCTCTCTCCTTTTAAAATGTATTTGCTTTCCAAGAAAATACATTTCATTGCAGATATAAACATTTCCAGAAGGGTTCCAACACAATGAGAATTAATACATTTCATAAAGTTCAGATAAGAATATTATTGAAAACCCTTTGGTAAGGAGGAACTCACATCTACACCTGTGGTCAGCTTAGGTGTCATTCAGCAGTTTATTTGAATTATTTGGACTCATCTGGACATGTACATCTTAGCTTCTAACTCCAAGGTACCATTTTGGCCAAAGGACAGAAGCAGGCAATTATAGGACGCAGTAATCTTGCTCAAAATAGAAATCTAAAATACATCAGACAGACCATACGTGTTGCTTTTCCCATGATCTCTAAAGAGATCTTGAGAGGAGCACTAAAAATTGAGAATGTCATCATGAAATCATTAGTTGCTGAAAAGCAGCTCTGTGGAGAAGGACCTGGGGGTCCTGGTGGACAGCAAGCCATCCATGAGCCAGCAGTGTGTCTGGTGGCCAAAGAGGCCAATGGTATCCTTATTTCCATTAGGGAACAGCATTGCTAGCAGGTCGAGGGAGGTGATCCTGCCCCTCTACTCAGCCCTGGTGAGGCCACATCTGGAGTGCTGTGGCCAGTTCTGGGCTCCTCAGTACAAGAGAGACATGGAGCTCCTGGAGTGGGTCCAGTGGAGGGTAACAAAGATGATTAAGGGACTGGAACATCTCTCTTACCAGGGAAGGCTGAGGGAGCTGGGCCTTGAGAAGAGATATCAGAGAGGGGAGCTCACCAATGTCTGTCACTATCTGAAGGGAGAGTGCCAAGAGGATGGACCAGGCTCTGCTCAGTGGTGCAGAGCAACAGGAGAGGAGGCAATGGGCAGAAACTGATGCACAGGAAGTTCCGCCTGAATAGAGGAAGAACTTCTCTGCTGTGCAGGTGACTGAGCACTGGTACAGGTTGTCCAGAGAGGTTGTGGAGTCTTCCTCACCAGAGATATTCAAGAGCTGCCTGGACACAATCCTGTGCCATGTGCTCTAGGATGACCTCCTTGAGCAGGGAGCTTGGAACAGATGAGACACTGTGGTCCCTTCCAATCTTACCCATGCTGAGATTCTGTAATTCTGTTATGTATAGTGGGAACTGTGCTCAAAACAAGAACAGTTTAGTGAATGTGCATGTACCTGGAAAACAGAAGACTCAGGTTCCAATCTGTTTCAGATTTGGCGTGATTCTGGGCTCAAATTTCCCAAAGACAAAAAGCTAATTTGACTAATTTGAAGTGAGCAGGTTATTTCCCTTTACCTCTTCTACATTTACAAAAATAAGCTAAAAGCTCCAATGTTTGTCCTGTAGCATTGATCAGAAAGCCAACATTTGCAGTGAAATGGAATTATTTTGGACACTAAAAGTGTTTCTTGATGAAATGCACAAAAGTTTCATAGAGAGGAGTAGGTTTTATCCACCAGTGAAATTAAACACCTCAAGAGAGGAACATGGAAATTGCCAAATAATTCACAGTAACAGTCTAGAATAATGAAGGACAGATTCCAATGATGTGAATGTTTCACTGACCTAAAATTAACTCGCTGCTTTTGTGTCTCCAGGTTCATCAGTTTCTACCTTGGTTTATATGAAGAAAATAACAAGTGATCAGCTGCCTTCCCACCAGTCCCATCATGTGCCTTAAAAATCCTCAGAGGCTTTTCCCTGTTTCAGTACTGACTCAAAGAGAAGAAACTGTAGTATTTTGACCCTGGGTGGATGCCAGATGCTCACCAAAGGCACTGTATCATTCCTTCCTCAACTGGACAGGAGAGAGAAAATAAAACAAGAGGTTCATGGGTTGAGATAGGGACAGCGAGAGATCACTCGCCAATTACCAGCAAAGCAGATTCAACTCAGGAAGATTAATTGAATTTATTAAAAATCAAAATTAGAGTAGGATCAAGACAAATCTTAAAAACACCTTCCCTCATCCACTCCCTTCTTCACAGGCTCTACATCCTCCCTCCAGTGGCACAGGGCAATGGGGAATGGGGGTTAGCTCATTGCATTTTTCTGCTGCTGCTCAGGAATAGGAATGGGATCCCTCCCACAGGAGACAGTCCTCCATGAACTTGTCAAATAGCAGTTCTTTCTACCAGCTGCAGTTCTTAACAAACTGCTCCAAAGTGCATGGGTCCCTTCCATAGGGTCCAGTGCTCCTGGACCAGGCTGCTGCAGTGTAGGGCCCCCATGGGGTCACAAGTCCTGCCACAAAACCAGCTCTAGTGTGGTTCCTTACACCACAGGTCCACAGATCCTGCCAGGAGTCTGCTCCAGCACAAGCTTCCCAGGCAATCACTTTTGGGCATCCACCCAAAAATCTCTTTTGGGCATCCACTGGCCCCAGTGTGGGGCTCCTTCACAGGTTGCAGGGGAGTCTCTTCTCTCTCCAAGAGCTGTAGGGGAATCTCTGCTCCTGCACTTGAAGCACCTTCTCCCTCTCCTTCTCTACTGACCTTGGTGTCTACGGGGCTGTTTCTTTCACATATTCTCACTCCTCTCTTCTTTGGCCACAATTACTTCTGCTCTTTTTTTTTTCTTTTTTTTTTTTATGAATATGTTACCACAGAGGGTAATTGGCTCAGCTTTGGCCAGTGGCCAGTCCATCTTAAAGCTGGCTATTGGCTCTGTCAGACATCAAGGAAGATTCCAGCAGCTTCTCATGGAAGTCACCACTGCAGCTCCTCCCCTGCTGCCAGAACCATGCCATGAAAACATAGTGCAGAACCATATGTAAAATGTGGAAACAAGAATCAAGCAAGACCATTTTGTCCCAGTAAACTTGGGAATGAATTTGGGAATACAGGTTATAATCTCAAGTTCTGAATACTCCTAGCTTATCAAGCAGCAGCCACAGCCAGTATTTCAAACTGCTATGTTCTCATAGTTAATGTAAATATATCACATTCATAAATAATTATTGGAGGATCAGGATCATAAGATTTGATTTATTGACAAGGATTTACCCAACACAAGCTAGACAGAAACAGTATTTATATTTACCTTTGCTCTTTCTCATCTCCAACTTTCTTTTGCTCTTCCAAGCTGTGAATTGGTCTTCCAAGGAAAGACCTACAACCCAGATGTATAAACACAGTAGAAGATTAATTTGATATGATTCAGGCTTTACTTGCTTGAAACAGTGGTAAAATTCAAACTCCCTGGTCATATACTGCTTCGATAAAACATACTTTAATGGCAAAATGAAAGAGTAAAGAGTGTGACTGTCCTTTATTCTCTCTTAGGCATAGGAGGTCTCTGCCAATTGTTATTCCCTCATTTAGGAAAACCTACAGGCTGCAGAGAATTCACAAGGGTGCAGTAAGTATCATCAGAGGCTTAGAGGTCATGGTCTATGGGAAACACTGAGTGAGCTCAGCTCTACTTTTGCAGTCAGAGACAAACGGATTCAGGAGAGACCTGCTAAAAGTTTGGCACAGAGAACAAACCAATAACTCTTTTTCAATCATAGATAGAAGACAAGAAAAGATCTCAGGCTGTAACAAGGGAGAGCCAAATTAAACATTTTAAAAGTAATGATAATCACCTGCTGAAATAAATAGATTGTCTGGGAAAGTTGTGGAACATCCATCTTCTTCCTTGAAGAGTAAGCTGGACAATCATCTGCCAGGAGTCATTTAGACAGACCTGCCCATGGAGACATATCATACTTCTGAATGGCAACTTTATACTTTCAGCCATAAAATAATAATTTTTAGTTTTTTAAGGCTGTTTAAAAATTGTCCTACTCCAGATAACTGAGAAGGCTGAGGTTTGCTGTAACAATCACCAGCTTGGATAAAAAAGTGAGACAACTCAAGGAAAGATTCCTTCTTCAGTCAGCCCTGTTTTAATAACCCTTGTCCTCATCCTATCATAGACATGGCAGTGAGAAATCCCCAGGAGCCAAACTGTGGAGTGTCTGAAACATCAGGTGCTGTTCACACACCTATGCACAAGCACATAGTCAATCTACCAGAACAGATTTAATTGAAAACAAGCTTTATTGTCATCTTCCTCTGATTAAATTGGAAATGTGAAAACAAACATGTGGATGTTGGGCCAAGTTTTCATTTGCACTGATAGTTTTGGTAGTGCTTTCTTCAAAAAAGAAAACCTTAAGAAGTTGGTAAAGAGAATTTGCTGTCTTTTAATATTGACAAAGTTAGGAAAATGGGCCATAATACAAATAGGAATTGAGTATATTTAGTACTTTGGCTAGATTTTTACTTTCACAATAGGTTTTTCTACTGTTTTGGTGCTATAAGGAACTTAAGGTGAGTATTAATGAAATATAATTGCACTTTGCAACACTGCCCACACAAAGAGATCTTAAAGGAATCCCAGTGTAAATGAGAATCTTGGCAACTATAGCTTAATCGCAATGTGGTTACTCAGAAACACTTTAATCTTTTGAAAAATGCAGAGGAATTTTAGTGAAAAGAGGGTTTTAAACTGTTGTTGGTAGTAGGGTAGAATCTGTATTGAATGAAGTGAAGTCCCTGCACTGTAAGCCTCTATTTCCTGGGATTTGCAGCCCATCGATGAGGATCTGTTTCTGAATCCTTTCCTGTCACCAAGGGCAGGCTGACAGGCCTGTAGATTCTCCTTCTGATCCTTCTTGTTGATGGGTGCTGTACTGGGAAACCTCCAGTGTGGGACATGCCTGGTTAGCCAGGTGAATGACAGAAAATGGTTTGGTGAGCCCTTCCAGCAGCTTTCTCAGTGGCCTTGGGCAGATGCCATCCAGCCCCATAGACTCATGAGTGCCTAATTGGCATAGCAAGTCACTAACCATTTCCCCTTGGATTGTGGGGGCTTCATTCTGCTTCCCAACCTGTTCTCCAGCACAGGGGGCCAAGAAGGCATGAAATACTTCTGTCTTTTTCTCACCCTGGTTCACTGTATTTCATCCAAAATAGAGAGAGAAATTCTCCTTAGCCCTCCTTTCTTTGCTGATGTTTCTATCCTGGTGGGAAAAGAAGGTTATTTACACACCAGCCTCCATGCAAACAAACAATTCTTTACTTGAAATCTTAAAATTCTAATTTGGTTTGGTTTTTTTCTTATGCAGGTACATACCCACCAACTCAGATGATGTCTGAATTTGGCCTCAGGGAATAAAGCCAACAAAAGCAGAGCGGAGCATTTATTGGCTAGCCCTAGAGAAAATTCATCCTGGGAAGTCAAAAGAAACTCTAATAGTGCATCTGATTCTCAGTGGTTCTTGAAAGTGTTTTACAATCTGAAAAGCATGGAGGGCATGTTCAAAGGCATAAACACAAATCAGGAACCAAGCTTCCATTAAGAGGCATCAAGAGTCCGACACCCGGCTACCATTTGTTCCTTTGAAAATCTCTTCCTGCATCAATTGCACTTACTTCCACTTCAGAGCTGCAGCACACATCCAGAGTGGCATAAAATATCCTAAAGAAGATGAGCATCAGCCTGAGTGGGGAAAAGGATAGCAAGTGGTGATCCACAGAGCTCATATAGCCAGAAAGCACCAAGCTAACAAGGGTGCAGCCTGGGAAGCAGCAGGAGAAAGCAAGGGGCAAAAATGGAAGAAAGGTAATGAAGAGAAAGCTGAACCAGAAGGACTTTTTAGCTGAAGATGAGTAGTGGGCACCTAATGAGTGACAACGAGAAAGAGAAAAGTGATGCTGGCAGTGGGAAGAGTGGATGGATCATTACAAATGGCTGTATTTTCTCTCCCCTGTCCAGCTGGGGAGGGAGGTGATAGAGAGGCTTTGGTTGTCACTTAGCATCCAGGCAGGACCAATCTACTGCTCCATGTAAAGCATTCATCCCAACTTCAGCCCATCAACACTCTACTTTGTATCTTGACACCGAAACTATCCCTGTCTTTTTCCTTTCTTTCCATTTACTCTAGTATCTTTTTTTTGTTGTGCAGCAGCTGCTGCACTGAAGACACAGTAATTGGGTGTATTTTGTTCCACAAAGAGTCTGACATGACTTCCCAAGGTGCCACAGTCACTCTGTTAAGTGTGAAGGCCCCAGAAGGCTGATGCTTTAAAAAATAAAATTATATGTAGAAAAACAGAGAAGAAAAAAGTGAGGGTTCAGAGGAAGAGGAGGATGAAAAAGAGGAAGACTGGGAAGATAAGAACAGAGAGAGGTGGAGGCTCATCACCGAATTTCCAGTCTGATGTTTTCCCAGTACCTCCATGCATAAAGCATTTAATTGCATGCTCTTGCTTGGCAATTCCAAAACCATTTGAGGCTTGCTGAATTCTGAGGGGAAAAAAAAAGATGTTTTGCATAGATGCCAGTTCCAGGAATTCTGTAGAAAGTCAAAAAGGGCATTTCCTCAAAATGCTGAGGCTGCACGGAACAAATCAAACAACAAAGGTTTATTGCACAGAAAGAGGAGCACATAAGGATCTTTAATAAGTAGGGGATTTTTTTTTTTATTTAAAAACGGTTTTTCAAAAGGAAAAAACCAACATATCAGAGAATTTTTTACCTACAAATCCAAATGCAGAGTACAGACTCCAAAGCAATATATTTTCCTTAACGCTAATGTAAAACTGCAATAATTCAGATAATCAATCAAATTAAAACAACAAATCTCTCTGAACAAAAGACTGGAAAAATAATTGTGTCGTTTTTCTTTTTTGATGATACTTTCTCTTTCAATATAATGATGCCTTAATTGTATTTTACTACAATAACACATGCCAGTGGTAGCATTCCAGCTGTGATCAGAATCCAGTACTAAGAATGAGGCAGCCTACGTATTTAGGCTAAGTTGAATATATGAAAGGAGAGGAAAGATAATCTCCCATTCTGTGTGCATAATATCTTCCCCTATATGTATTGTGGCTACGCTCAGAGAACTTTTATGATTTCATTTTCTTTGTATTTCTCCCACGAGAACTGCATCCTCAACCATTCTATGGGATAATAATACCTATCAAAGGAAAGGGATCTAAATCAAGGCAGAATGGCAATACATTTCAGCTGAGATTTCAAGGAAACAAAAGAAATCTGAGGGTTGATATTGAATATATTTTTTACAGGATTCAGAAAAGTGTTGTTGAAATAGCACGTAAAGAAGGGCTGCTGAGTAACAGGAAGGCTGCATCAAAAACTAGGCAACACTCCAGACACTGATGCTCAGACTGTGAGAAGAGAGGATTGAGATGAGGAGTGACCATTTCTAAACTTGTTACAGACTTAGCAGAGCAACTGTTCCTGTGAGTAAGACTGCAGAATGAAGCCACCACTCCAACGTATACATAAAGTTGTTCTGCAATCAAGGCAAAAAAATTGTAGAAAATAATGTCTAACAAGGGTAACAATTCCTATACTGCAGCAGAAAAAAGGCCTCAGTGAACCTATTTAATGTGTCCTTTGGAGAAACAGTTGAATTCCACTCAGTGGAATTCTTTCACAAGTGAAGTGATTTATGAGAGACCAGCGAGTTCAGTAATGCAGGCTGGATAAAGAAAGGGCGAGGGTCATATCCTATCCAGTAATATATCTGGAATGAATTACTAAAGTACCAGTCATAAGAGGGAATCTAAAAGGACTTTCCAAGCTGTGTGAGGGTTTTGAGGTGATGATACAGCTCGTTACGAGACGAGGATCTTGCTTGTCTTTCCTAACCATTAGAAGCAATACAGTGTACGATTAGCTGAAATGTTTAACACTGTAATTCTTCATGTTCTGTGTAACAAGGGCTGACTATCTAACTGAAAGGTAGCAGCATGCTTCTGCAATATTTTCAGAAAACATTCATTCACTCTTAAGCCACTTATTCACTCAGACAGACTATTGTATTATCTTCTAGTGATGAGTAAAACTTAGGTCGTGTCTCAATAAATATGAGAAAACTATAGGACACTGCAGATTTTCTGGGGGCCTTAAATCTGAAGTACTTGAAACTTCACAAATTTTATACAAAGCCATATAAAAATATTCTCCTATCTTATTTAAATTCTTGGCTCAGTTTAAATAAAAGCTTGCAAAAACAGATGGCAAAACTAAGTGGACTACTCAAACCATAGGCACTGTGCTAGACAGAATAAAATCCCTTTTCATCTTTGTACTGTTGAAATCTTTAAATAAATAATTAATACAGGTTCTCCTCTCTCTTCTCCACTCTATGTTTAAGATTTCAGGGGAGTGAATGCATTCTTTTTTGTTGTTTCTAAACACACTCTTGCACATAATCATTACAGATTTGGAGTAACTCTTTATGCAAGGCAGAGGTCCGGCAATATTTCAGACACAGTAGTTGCAAATTAAGCCCACTGCAATACAGCAGCCCAAGCTTCTGAGGTTATATGGTTCCAGGCATGAAAGCATTTCGGAAACAAGTATTACATTATAAATCATTTATGTGGGTACTTCCAACAATATGAAGAGTGGAACACAAGAAAGAGGGACATATTTCAGAAAGACTCTAATCTGGTTTTACATTAGAGGTACAAGAACAGAAAGCGAATAACTATCTATCTCAAAACCAGAAATGGTAGCACGTTGTTTACCATGCTAGGAGGAATAAGTGTGACACGAACTTTGTTGTTCAAGCCCTGCTTTATTTATTTGTCTATGGTTTTTTTTTTTAGTTATTGTAATAAAGTTAACACATGCTTAATACTGTTAATAATTTTAAGTAAAGCTACTAGTGAAAAGATCTGGGATTCTGAGATATTTAATGAAACAGAGTTTACTGATATACTCTGCTGTTTCTAGCACTCTGTGTCCCAACATTTTTTTTAGTACCAATTAAACTATGCAATTTGCGGAAATTAGCTGCATCCCTCAGGTTCATCAGAAGTTGCTCATAGGCAGCCTTTAACTATCCCACGAATAAAAGTGACACAGTGACCAGTGGGGTTTTCAAAAATGTACAAACAGCTATTTTCCCAGACCGGCTCTGCTCCTCCATCACACGCAGGGAACTGGCCAGGCTGGAAGGGATCCCACTTCCTTAACTGAAGCTGGCAGCCATCACTGAAATCAGCCCCTCGGATCTTATGGAAAGAGAGTGAAGCCACCTGAGGGTACACACAGAAATGCTCCTCCATGCATGTGAATCCTGGGCCCACAATTCACCTGCACTTTTCTGATACCTTCTGGAAAAGGCCTCCTCTTGACCACTGTTAAGTTTCTCCTTTCCCCTCCAGACAGGCTTCAATAGACTGAGATGCTATCCTGAGCTTAATCTTCCAACAAAACTTGATGTTTTAAGATGGAAAACTCAGGTGGACTGCATCCTCTGTGTAAACCCAATCTTAGCCTCTTGCCCAGACAGTTTATTCTAATTATCCAGTAGCATGAAAAAATGAGTTGTCTTCACCACTAAATCTGTCTGATCAGCAAAAGCTTCTCTTAGCTTGAGTGACTGCAGTTCTTTCTGCTTTGACTCATGATATGAGAGATATTTCATATGTCAAGGCAACAGCAACCCCATAGCTAAGCTGATGACATCTGTCAACACCCCGGCACTCAACGGAAGGTGGAATTTCTTGCATTTTGCAGGACAGAAACAAATTTGAGGGATTGACTGGACATTGCCATCCTAGGGAGAAAACAGCTGACTCAGAATAGCTCTCATTTAAAACTTTAAATAAGTAAATCCCAAATATCCATTCTATTGACTCAGACATAGACTCTGTGTTTCATGTCTCATGCAGGGACGAGAAATCAGCCAAATTTAAGCCTGGAATTCATCTACAGCATCTTAAAATCCAGTGCCCTTTTTCATTACTCACATGAAACATTTCAGACCCCACCTAGAGCTCCTGGGATCCATTTAAGAGAGGGAGACCATTAATCAACTAATTACACTGAATTAGAATGGGGGTGAGAGATTGAAGGTGCCCGGTCACCTCATGGGTATTGCTGTGTGCCAAGTCCCTGACATTTTCATTGCTGCTCTTGACTTTACCTTTGCCTACTTGTGCAAGTGTGCTGTTTGAGATGTGACCCAGCCAACATCTGGGACACTTCATTAATATGTCTAGTTTTATCAAGGTTGTTTCACACATTCCAAAGCATTTGATTTGGGCATACAGTTAAGACCCGTTTCCAACATCCTTTGATGGATGTCTGAATACTTTACCCACTCCCCCTTGCACACACCCACTGATGACAGAGAACAGTACGTGAGGCAAGCAAAAAAGGAGGTGCAGGATCTCAGCTGGGAGAGGAAGTGCTCTCTGAAATAGCAGCACTGCCCAGTACTGTATTTTTATACACTCTGATGTGTATAAATTTCAATCATGCTGTCAGTCTTTTCTCACAGGACAACTTTTCACTTTCTCAACTCCACTGTGTACCTCCTCCAGTCAATCTATAGTTTCCTTGAACATGAATAAGCAAAACCATGCAAGGCACTGTACACAGGATCCTAGCAGAGATGTGGTGTACTAATGCTTGCTGATATTTACTGAAGATCTTTTCCCTGGTAGGCATCTGGTGTTTCTCACTTATACCACAGCTTTTTGACCATGACTGACATGATGCAACAGGTCTGTGTCTAGCTGTCATGTATTGAGCCTGTTATTCACTAGAACATGAAACATTTTTCATTTCCTGACCTTTTCATGGAATGAAATCTGACCTGTTTGTAGAAATCTAGTTGCTTTTTTTCTGTACTGTGAATGAGTCTGCACCTTGAAGTCAAGTTCTCTTTCCACTACTCCAGCCCTCCAGTTCACCCACTTTGTTCTTCATGATCAAGTTTATTTGAACACTGCTTAAATAATTAGCTGCATATAGTTAGCCAAAAGCAACTTTTAGGGTACCAGTCTTCAAGATTGGTACCAAGATAGATAGATCTCTCATGACCTTTCTTTTAACCTGCCTTCAGCTTGATACTTTTCTTATGTGCATCTCATTCTGTTGCATCCATTTTAACTAGTTCTTGCCAAGCTCAAGCTTTGTACTGTATGTTTGTCTCCTCTAGTTTCCTCATGACTCCTAAAGAAATGCTTTACTTTGATACAGATTAATTATTTCTAGAAAATTTTCTTTCATTCTTTAGAAAATCACTTACTTTCAGAAAATGAAGCCAGGTTGATATACCACAATCTGCTTTTTCCAGCCCTACATCACAATTTCTCCGATTTCCATAATATAGTTACATATAATTATCTTCCAATTTAAAAATTATTCTTAGAGCTTTACACACTATTGAGCTCAGATAAACAGTCATCAGTCCTGGGTTACATTTATCCTTTTTTCTAAATTCGGGCACCACATTCGCTATTCTCCAAGTATATAGCCCTCTCTGAAGATGATGATGAACTACAGCCTTACCTTTAAATCTTTCAGTACTCAGAAGGAAATTGATATTGGAAATATCTTCCAAAGTGAGCTTCTATAACTGGAAATATCTTTCAATGTGAGCTCCTAGCAATATCCAAAGCATTCTGCTTTGTAGGATTATTTCCATCAGCCCCATTAGTTTCCCTATTTTACATCATGTTTTGGGCATGCAGTGTTGCTATATTTTTATCAGAAAGCTTTAAGTACCATTTGCAGGAAACCCAAGGTAGTGTGTCAACTGAATCTTAGTACCCATCCAGGTCCATTTGATAATGGCCCTGAAGTGATACCTGCTGATGTCTCTATTCTTTCATTTCACAGAGATGTCAGCTGCACATCAGTAACTTCAAGCCATTCATGGAGCAGTCACTGCTCACCCAGCAGCTTTGGACAGCTCCTGTCTCACAAACAGGATGCCCAAGAGAAGTAACAGTTTTGCTAGGAACTTCATGTGTAATATGGCAAAGCCACTTCTGAGACATTTAATTTGGTTTGGATGGAAACTTCATCCACTCCTTTGTCCCTTTGTAACTTTATAGGAGATTATAAAGACTAGCTGCTCAAATATCTCTTGACATACATTGTAGGGGGTTTATCAGGTATCCATACATTTCAACATCCCCACCATTAGAGAAGTAAACATAGAGACTGCATTTCTAGAAGATTTGATAAAAATTAACTGGATCTCATGTTGTTTAGAAGTGATTTGCAATTGTTTTTTTTTTTCCTTTCATCATTTTATGATTTTTCCCTTCCATGCAGGTCCATCAGTTTTCTTTTGGATATTATGGATCATATTCACCCTGCTGTCCTTGATTAGGTATGCCAGCTCTGAAATGTGGGGACCTCTGACCTTCACTACATTCTCCAATAAGTCCGAATGACCTCTTTTCAGGTTGCTGTGACCTTATTCCAACTGGGTGGAACTGACTTTTTGCCCAGATTTCCTCCAAAAGGTTGAGAAAGTCTTCCTTCTTTCTCCCAAGTTTTTATTCTTTACCTGCTAAACTATTGCTGTAATGTTCCCAGCGATGTCTTCATTGCAATAAACAGGCTGAGCAAGAAAAGAAGATCCATCTGGTTCAGCAGACCTTTCCTGAACTTTGAGTCTGTGTCATTTATTATTATTATTCAGGAAGCTCTGCACTGCAAGAACTCTGTTTATCTCAATAATTCTCTTGTGTTTGTTCAACCCCAGAGTTCCCCAAAAGACAGGAAATGTAGTATATAAGCATGAAAGGAAAATAGTTATTGTCTTTAACTTTCTAGCTAATTATTTTTCCTAAAAATGTGGAAGTTTCTGTGCCTTCAAGGTATGGTCAACATAGGAAAACTATAACAACACAGTTCTATGCTGATAACCTTTTAATTGTCTTTGTACCGGTCTTTATAAAACCTTGGCCAATATCATAGCCTGTCTTCCTATCCTTCCTGCCTGCCTGCCTGGCTCCCTCCCTCCCCCCATCTCTGAAAGTGTTGTAAACAAAAGCAAGAAAAGGAAATGGGAAAATAGGCTTTAATTCAAAAGTAAAAAGCAAAAAACCCAAAAAACCATATAACCATTTTATATACTAAATTTAAATTTCCCTAGTATCACTCACACTCAATTGACAACCTAAGCCAAACTGCAAATTCCTTTCTTTACTTTCAAGGGTTTTTATTGACTGTTGCAGCTATCTTTTGAGCTTCACCCCACACCTGTGTGTTTTGTCTGAGCTTGGGATCTAGCCCTACTCAAATAGCAGAAAAAACTAGAGGCACCTGACACAGACCACACCCTCAGCAGGGCTATTTTGGGAGAAAATAGATTTTCTGTCTGAGATTTTCTTTATTTATAAAGTAGCTATGTGAAAAATAAAACCAGTTGAGGGACACAGCTGGAGGAAAATGTGAGTGCCCTCTCTTAACCACTCACTCAGCATCGCTGTGGGGCCTTTGCCTTGAACCAGCAGCTCCTGTACTTCAGCCAAGGTGGTTTGAGAGCTGCCTTGGAAATCAGAGTGCCACTTCAGTTAAACATGAGCAGGAGCTGCCTCTTGTCCTCAGGCAATCAAGGTCTCACTGACTGCTTCGCCCAGGAGGTTCTGGCAACATTTATATTCTCCTCACCCTACAGGAAAAGGTGACAAAAAAGATGCAGTGTTTGCCTCACAGGACTTTCCCCCACTAACAAGAAAACAGGAGCTGCTCAATGAGCAAGCCTCATGTAGATAAAAGTATAGGCAAGGAATTCCTGCAACAATGTTGACAGCAGTGATCAGTAATTAATAAGTGCTGCAAACCACAACCAAAGAGGTGCTAAGTCCCTGACTTTTGCTGTTTTTTTTCAATATATGCATGCATCCATAGGATTTTATTGACTCCAAAGGATGCCACAGAGAACAGTCTGGTTTTGCACCCAATATGTAAAAACATACTCTTATGTGACACTTAGGTTTAAAGCTCTTCACAAAATGATACTGCAAATTCCTCTTTCAGTTACAGAAATAGAAGCACAGGAGTGATTTGCCCATAGCTGTGGAGGCAGTTAGTGGAAGAGCAGAGGGTTTGATGCCCACAGCTCCAAACTCAGAGCACAGCACCCCACTGTATGAATCCTTCAGGCTCTTTTCTTTCATGCACCTGACTGTAGTTAATGAAATACCTGATTTTCATTTGCCAGTGTGCTGAGCTCTAGGAAGGGAAGCAGGAAGAATCAGCTTGTGTGTCAACTCTGAAATTTCAAAGGCACAATTTGTATACTGGTATTTACACAAATTTTAAATTTGTTTTACGAACAGTATTAACTTTCCTAAATTTTTATTCTAAAAATTATACCACATACTGTCTTTCTGGACATATTTTAATCTTTTTGATCTAAAAATCCCCTAAGTCTTTGAGGAGGATGCAGCCTGTCATTGATATGGGAAATAAAACCTGTAGAAATTCTTTTTCTAGTTAATTTTCATTTGCTTTTAAAGACATTTGGAGTTTGACAAATTTTTGAGTTTGGCCCCAAAACAATCAGCTTGTGATATCAGTTTCTGATTGATTGTGACACGTTTTGCCATGAGTGGCCCCGAACATCACATGTAATGTTTCATTCTTTTCCCCTTTTTCTGCTCATTGCTTCCAAAACTATTAGAAAAAAAATTGGTCCTGTAAGAATGGTGTTTTCATAATGGATAAGTAATCCTGCTAGACTATACTGTATCAGACTAGGTTATACTTTATTGAAAACCAAACACATGCGACAAGAGTTTTGCCAAAAAATTCTTCTTCAATAAAAATTTTCCTTTTAACCAGATCTTTTAATGAGCTTCATCTGTTCTTTAGTTTCTCTTCTGACACATACAAGCAATTCATATTTCATTAAACACTATAGCTAAAAACAGATCACCAGTTCTTCCAAATGAAATACAAGGGATTTCATCTTCAGAAAATCTGTTTTTCACAGAATAACTAGCCAGGATATACTAAAAATGTACACAACTTTCAGATATCTTAGAGGGACACAACACAAAAAGAAGTGTCACCATTTATTCGGTTTGCTTTGAAAATTGGAATACATGTTTGTGTCTTATTGTAACAGATAGGAAGAAGGAGAGGGTTTTTTTCCTCAGCATAGAAATCTCTGACTTCTGGTAGTAACAAAAATATAACCAGTGCCCCTCACTTCACCACAAAACACCACCACTACCAAAAACCTAATACCCAAATTAAAAAAAAAAAATCACATGATTTATTTTTGTTCCAAATGTACAGGGTGTAAAATGCTATTAAACAATATTCAATAACTTCTTTTGGATACTAGCCTTCAACCAGCTCTTATGTGCCAGGTCCTCTGCCTCTTTCTACATGGCTGCAATGACAGAGTTATGTTTAATGTCTCTTGTTTTCCTTTCCTTTCCTAGAAAATTTTGCAAAACTAATATCTCCCACTTCTCCTCTCAGGTCTTTGTAGGTACCTGCCCCTGACCAATTTCCATCACTGGAGATTTTAAAAACAGACCTTCTACAGCTGCAGTTTCTAACAAGTGATCAAGAAGTATGTAGAGTGAGGTACAAATTAGCTTTCTGACAGAGTATAATAACTGAATGAACATAAATGCTGATATTAAGCATGGGAAAAGGGCTTCTTCAGAAATATTAACATATCTCAAGCATGAACAACTTATTTTGTGATTTAAAAAGGCTTTATTATCAGGGCTTTATTGCTTATATTTGACTTGCTCTTCCTTCATCTCTGAGTCGCAGTAAGTGTGTATCTAAAGCAGCTTAAAGTCACCAAATTTTCCTGGGATCAAGATCAAAAATATCCTCTGTAAGATCAGCTCTGCCGTTCCAGAAAGGCTGGGTGAGTGTGTGAGCATGAAAATATGTAGCAGAGTGGGGAGGAAATCTGCATAAGAAGCTGGGGAGTTTTCTCTGAGAGAAAGTTCCATGCCCCAGTTACCCCACCGTCACCAGTATGGGTTGCCAAAGCACGTCAGCGCGCTATATAGAGCCCATACTGCTTGCACTTCACACATTAGCAGAGAGGCACTGAAACTCATTCCTGCTTAAGTACCTGTGGTGTTTGTGGGGCAGACCAGAATCTACTTCTCACTCTGACAGTCTCTGAGACTTCTCTGACAGCTCTGAAAACAGATCTCACTCCTGGCATATTAGCAGAGCTGAAAGAAACAGTTAGATCTTGCCATTACCTACAGCTGATTTCATTGGAAAGCATCTCGTGTCATTCAGCCTTTGAACATGATTCAACTTGGACTTCCAGCCTCCCAGGAAAAGGGCTTGTTCTTATGTCTAGCACTAGCAAGTGTGTGGTTCATACGCTCACAAGAAAAACATAAGTGCTAAAAACATTTTGTCGTGTGCTAACAAGTCCTGCACCTTACTGTCTAGTGTTCAATTACTGATGTGCTCCTTGAGAGCAACCATGTTGTCTCTCAGCATTCATTTTGCCAAGCTAGAAAACACCCTCCTTTCTAGTCTCCTATCACAAGCCATGTTTGTGATTATTCCAGTCCTCTTTTCCCTGCAGTTGCTCTTGCTTCCACATCTCCTGCCTTTAGCTGACTGACTGTGCCTGTACACAGGCATCCATCTATCTATCTATCTATCTATCTATCTATCTATCTATCTAGTTAGCTATATCTCCTGCTGCCCTTGAAAAATGGGGTTGGCAATCCTCTCTCCCTGCTGAAAACATTTTCTGATATTTGGGTTTTCCACGCTCATATCTTCTTGATTCTTGACAGAAATTCTAAAAATTATTATCTACATACAAATACATTGCTCGGTTTTAAAGGGTGGTCCTGAGTTTACTGGAGAATTTCCTGTTTGCTCCTTGCATTTTACATTATTTGCTCATTTCAATTATTTCAGACCTGTTGATAGCATTTTTCTTCTTTGTGTCAAATTCCAGCCCTTTTTCCTGCCACTGATGCTCTTTAACCGTGTATTATCTGCTCACATCATTAGTATACAAGATTATTACAAAGCTACTAATTAATTAGAGGTCACAAGATCTGTTCCAAGGGAGTCTCACCACTCTGCCTCCAGGAGAATTCTTCCTCATCCAGCACAGCCTATTTTCACAGCAGAGCAGTGACTTAAATATGTGTTTCTAATGGCATGGTATCATCCTGCAGTTAAATTCTCTGTGTGGTCACAGTAATTGAGACCTCTTGGATACCAAGTACCTCTTTGTAGCCTACAGCACACCAGGCACCACTTTCAGAACAGGTTGAAAGATGTGGGCTGTGCGGCATCTCTCAGAAATACACCATTATTCCATCTGTCCCTGTAAGCGTGGTGACATTCTCACTAGACTGTATTCGCAAAGGGAACGTTGTGTCTGATGCAGCTTCCCCTCACCTGGCCTGATCCTGATCCCCACCCCCAGGCTGACACCTCATCCTCAGCAAGTTCCCATCTCCAAGGAGGTGCCCAGTACCCAGGACTGGGGCTACCCCTGTTTCCCCTGGCTGCCCAGAGTTTCTAAGCAGGGAGGTGGAATAGGATAGTGAGGTCCTGCCCTACCTCCCCAGGGGACCACCACACCTCTTGTCCTCAGGGAATTGCTGCTCCTCACAGTGTCCCAGAAACTACTGCAGTTAAGTTGCAGCTCTTCAGTGTGAACAGCTTTTCCCATTTTTTATCAAAAAATGGTGTTGTGTTCATCCATACTCATCTTCCATAGGTTTGATATTGTGTAATCATTTTCATGGCCCACATTTCTGCATACCATTTAACCCAGGGTTATGAACAGAATCATCTGTATTCCTATATTCCATACTTTATTTCATGCCAGCTGGGGTTTGGAGGTGAAAAACTGTGGTTTTTTGGAGTTGAGTCTTTTAGTCAATTTATCTGTTCTATATTCGTATACATATGAATATGAATATGCTAACAGATTCTCTCCTTCGTTTTTAGAGATACCACAAGCTATTTTGTTTGAAGATCTACAGTAAGTGAACTGTGATATTTAAGCAGAGAAGAAATTAGTGATTTGAAAAACAACAACTTGAAGTGTGCATTTAGGTCTGGATCCAAGTCTGGTAAAATATCACCATGGTTCATGTGGTGCAGGTGAAGGGATTGGAATATTTTCAGTATGAGGAAATCAAGACACCTTGTACATGGAGACTGGTATGGTTGGTTGGTATAGCCTCCAGATCTGTCCAACACATAGCCACTGCACACAAACATGAACAACATGTGCTCACAATCAGAGGTATTTCCTGTTTCTAAGGAAATAAAAACAGGGAAATTGTTTGATCTTGGCTAGGTGGCGAATACTGAGACCAAAGGTAAAGATTGAGACAGTCTGGATATAGGATACTAATTAATTCACATTGGATGTAGCAGGAATCAAAACCTCTTAAAATTGCATGATTGTTCTGTAACATTATGTCCTGTCACATTCACATTGTTCAAGTGGAAAAAAACAAAGTTATATTATAGCTGGTCTTCACGGTCTCAGAGGTGGCTGCAAAATAGTCCTGTTCATCTCTGAGGAGGCAGGAAAGGGAAAGTTATTTTAGAAACTATGCACCAGTGATAGCAATCTTTTGGACTTTTTGGCATCCAGAGTCTCAACTCAAGTCAAGGACATGGATGGGATTATGCCAGGTCAGAGATTAGAGAAATACCACTTCTTTAGTCTTCTCCAGTGACAAAGAGAGGGGTTTGGAGCCCAGTCCCACACTAGCAAATGTCACAGGGAGGACAGGCTGCAATGGCAGGAATTGGGGTTGCCCAGTCCCTCTGTATTTCCACCTACCATGTATGTTGTCAAAACAATCAGGGAAGAAGAACTCTGCCTGTTTGTATATTACTGCTCTGTTTCACTTCTACAGATCTGGCCAGTCATCATCCTTTGTAAGTGAAGATCTGCATCGGGTTGGTACTGGATTATTTCCTTTGAAGTGGGAGTTAAAATAATACATGCATCTGGAAATAGAGGCCAATAACCAACTATTAGTATGTTCAACTGCATTTTAGATTGCCACTTCAAATGCCATCCATTCATTACCCAGCAGAAGGAACATTAAAAAAAAACGAGAATGTTTTGTGGTTATCTGACAGACTGAATGTATGGCAGTCAGTGTGAAATCTTTTTTTGCATGTCATACAGCAAAACTGAGAAAAGTTCATGGATTTCAAGTCAGAACACACCTGTTGCTCAAAAATTACTTGTTTTCTATACCCCATATTACATATGGTAACCTTGGCAAAAGCTGGCTAGAGGATGTGCAAGTAAATTTTTGTGGGTATGGAGCAGGACAAAATTAAATCTCATCTCTAACTTGTTAAGTAAAATAAAATGGACAATTCACTGCAGGCTGCTTTGTGGGGAGACAGGTTATCTATCCTGTTCTGTATGACCATTGATTTCAGGGACACACTCCAATCAAAACCCCAGTCTGCATCTGGCCCTTCCTCTGCCCTTCGGAAAGCAGGCTCCTTAGACCTTGCAATGCCCTCTCAAAGAGGGGGAAATGAGCTTCAAGTGCCACTGCTGGTGTCCTGACTGGCACAGAGAGACAGCTGCATCACAGTTCACATTACTAATTTCCCAGACATCTAAAGATGTGAGTCAAATCAAAGCCACTGCAGTGCTGAATGCAGCAGCAGACAATTTTACAAAAATGAGAGTGCTCATACATTTGTTCAGGTTTTTTTGCTTCTCAGTCACATGAATAAAATCCTAGGCTTCTGCAATGCTTTTTCTTTCCCCCTTGCTTTTATTTGCCTCTCCCTGCCCCTCCATATAGCATATACAAGTGTTTTGGATACAGTCTGTGGGCTGGTTACCCAATTACAAACAGGGAATCTAGCATTATGAAAATATAACAAAAGTCTATGTCAGTGTCACCATTAAACTACTACAGTAAATAAGATATTATGGTATTTTTATGGACCTCTTTATCTTAAGTGCTTTTTCCCCTCCTCATATTATCTACATCCCCCTAGAGAGAATAGTTACCTACTATGAAAGTATTCTCAAGGCTGTAGCTTTTATTATCATCTAAATTGCCAGGAACATTAAGACATCATTGGTGACAACAGTAACAACTAACCAAAGCAGAAGAGAAGTAGTATTTTTCCATTGTGTTTCTTTTCATTTAAATTTACTGTGTGTCTTGAAATGAGGAAAAAACTGTCTTCTTCTGTCTTGAAAACATTTCACAGCATTCATTCTTCAGCCCTACTCAAAGACCTCTTTAAGGATGAAATTATGAAAGTACTCCTTCATCCTATATTTGCACATATAAGTAGACCTTCACTGAAAGATGTGGAATAATATAACTGTATAAGATTAATCTATTATCTATCTATCTATCTACATTCAGAATGAGATATTAAGTGAATAATTTTATTACAGTTGAGTAAGTCAAGAATAGGAAAAAATGTTTCTGACTTATTTTGTTATTTTTTCCTGCCTGAGCACTGCGTAGCCCATTCCTCAATTTTATATTTGCTCGATGCAGAATAAAACTGGTGAAAAAATCTTGAAAGCCAATTCTTCAGCTATTTAACTTTACACTTTTCGAGTGGGTTGCTGACAACTTAAGTTCAGCATCAGAATAAGACTTTAGAGTCCTAGTCTGGAGCTGATGTTAAGTGACTCATTAAGAACATTTGACAGTCAGAACTTAGACTGTTCTTTAACATTGATTGATATAAAGCATATGATTTTTTTTTGTTTCAATGAACACAAGTGTATTCTAAAGGCTACAACTCATAATAGCAAATATAAAATTCCTATCTGAATGCATTTTATTTTGAGCAAACCTAACAGTATTCACCTACAGATCTTCCTCTGCAAATTCCCTCAGATACAACTTTCTTGATATGGTAATCTTTGTCCAGAAGAATGTTATCAGAGAGAAAGAAAAAAGCAATGAATGACCTTAACTCAAACTGCAAAGAATCATTTCAGTGACGCAAAAAAGAGATAGCTAAAAATCATCTCATCAAAAAAATCAGTATCTAAATTTTGACTGAAACATTTTGAGCCAGAAAAGTCTCACTCTTTATTTTTTACTTTCCCAAACTACAGTTTTTCTAAGTATGATTTTTATTAAATTATTTGCCTAGCCAACAGAATGGCAGAAGATATTGGGATTTTGAAGAAATGCAGGGTAATACGCAAAGGAAAATTCCCATGTAAACCAGCATAAATTATGATGATTTCTAAATTATCTATCACCATTCAGAAAATATTTTACTGCTTCTCTGAAAACATTAGCATAATGTTCTACGATTTTCTTAAAGGCAAATCTAATGTTTGAAGTTGTTAGGAATTGAATGGGGAACAAAACAAAAAATGTCTTTGCACTGCTTTATAAATCCATGGCATGCTCACATCTTGAACACAATCCAATTCAATCAATTTGGAAAACAGCTTGGTGTAGTTTTAAAGTCATGGTAAGGGTGATTAGAAATACAGAACAGATTTCATGTGCATATATCCTGCAGCTCTTCATCTTGGAAAAGGCAGGACTCAAGGAAGTCACCAAATAGATCTACACAGTCTTAACTAGCAGATGAGCAGTAATTACAAGCTATTATGGGTGTAAGAACTAGAGGTGCCCTAACGTTTTTTGTTAGGAAGAGCAACAAATAAGACTGCTTTTATACAGCTTACAAATAAATTGCAGAACTTGTTATTGGAAGATATAGAGGTGAGCGAGAGTTTAAACATATTCATGTTTCAGAGAGCTCCTGGGGAAAGACCTGCTGGTGTGGTGTTGAATGTGATGGAAGGGATACAACATCTAGCACCTGTCAGTTCTAAAGAATGTGGCTTGAGGGCACCAATGAAGAATCACTCTCTCTATTTCCTTCCATTTCTTGCATTTGTCCTATACATTTGCAGCTGTTCCCTGTAGGAAAAAATATTTGAGGCTGCATGGTCTTTTGATGTGACCCAGAATTCCACTTCATAGATCCTTAAGAAATAGAGGTAAATTCTTTGAATTTTTTTTTTTTTTTTGCGAGTTAAACTTAAGTAATCTCTTCACTATTAATATATTCATTAGTCTAATTTATTCTTATTCCATTTTTTCGTCTCTATTACGATAACAGCAAAATAACAACTGATCCAAGTACTTCCTATTGGCAAGATTTCCAAATACTGCAGCCATAAAACCAACAATTAAATTTCAGCAACAACCATGATCAACATTATTTTTAAAGCTGCTGATACAACAGGCTTAATGATTGTCACATATGTTTTGCAAGACATAGATCTGGGAACTATCAGCATAGATCATTACACAGAACATTTTTAATAAATTCAACTATCTCTTCAGGGTGGGTTTGTATTTTTTAAACATGTTTGGACTCTGAAAATGGGCAGAATTCCCTAGTTTGTGTAACTGCAAATTTAAGCAATGGCTTGTGATACTTGCTTTCTGTTAATATGCTATATAAGGCAGATTGCTGAAATTATTAACTTCTGCATACTCTAGCGTTCTAGGAGATGTAAAGTAAAGATGGAGTAAACAACACTTCATTGGTATCAGCAATACTACAACACTTTACATCAGCTGAGAATCTGATCCTTCCAGTTAGGATGGGAGAGTGTGTAGAGAGCAGCTGTCCCTTATGCTTTTTCAATGAATTTCTGAAACACCAGCATTGCTATTAACAGAATTTACAATAAGCTTGGTAAAGATGAACTGCAGTCACATCAGTTTCTCCCAGTGCTGACACAGCTTCTCTGTGCACACTTAATACGCAGGAGCCAGGGAAGTGTAGGCATAAAGCAATCATGACACTCTTCTATTTTGAGCTGCTTCTGTTGCTGTCAAACTGTAAAGAAGTAAAGAAGACCGGATGAATCTCATCCGAGAAAATTTTGGCTACCTTTTGCTACAGGCTTTGTTTGTTCAAGTTTCTTTGGATAACGAGTTTCTTTGAAATAGTTTAGATGATACAAAAGGTTTCCTGAAAGCTGGAATTCAAATCATCCATGTCAGGCACTGGTACTAGTATTTCAGTCCATGTACACCTGCAATCTCTGGTTTCATAATGGATTCAAAGTCTATTGTATTTTTGCCACAGGAGTTTAATGGGCTGTTGTTGCTCTCCTGTACATTAATCATTTTAAAGCCACCAAAACCAACAAGAAAAAGATAAAAACCAGTCCTTTCTTCATTCCTTTCTCCACTCAAAAAACTCACAAAAACAACCCCAACCCAAATTTCATCCTTCCAGACCATCAGGATCTGCAGCTTGGAAATCTGTCCATTTAAAATTTCTCCCAGTAGGAATTCCTTCTGACAAATGTTAAGAGCGGAGACAAAGCAAATCCTAACCAAATCCTGCTCTCTTCTAGTCCTGAAAAGCAAGGCTAAATAGTTGGAGCTGTCTTCTGGAACAGTGGAAAGTGTCAGACTTTCAGAGTCCCCCAAGAATTATTACTGACATCTCTCATTTGAGGATTTCCAGTGCTTTCACATAGAATTAAACATAGTGGGAGCTGGGAGAAACCAAGAACTTTCTGAAGAAAACCTCAATGGTTAGGAGCTGTGGGCTGCATTTACAAAGGTGTCTAGCTATAAAATGCTGGTAGACATCTGGCCAGAAGCAAGAAGCCACTCAACAAATCAGGATGTGCAGGAAACTCCTCACAGTGTGCCTGTGTGTAAGTTAAAAAACTAAAGTTAAAAATCTATTTTCTGCAATGGTAACTTTCTAATCTAATCTTCACTGTGACATAGGAATACTTTTCCCAGATGGTGAAGGAATTCCTCTTTTAAGGTACTAAGTAGCCCTGCTTCCCACCACAGTCTCTTTTACAAGAGAGAGGAAAACTCCACAGGCTTCTCATGAGCAAATGCCAAATTGTGAAAACACCTGGAACCAATTTCAGCTTTCCTGGAAGAAAAGATTAGGCACGAACTGATTCATAAATTCAAAACAATACTTATTAATAGATCTATTCACAGCTGACAGTGAAATCATTAGTGGGTAGAACAGAAGCATCTGGAAGAAGCTTTTATCTTTCTCAGGAATTTTTGACTCAAATACTGCCAAAATACAGTCATCTTGCTGGACTGTTAATGTTTTCAAAATGACAATCAGGTGTTTCAGTCCATCCACAGGTTTTCTGCCTTTCCCTTTTCTAATATTCTTGTGCTCTGCATTAGATCTGCTTGATCTAATAACTTCTTCTCAGATGCGCCCCTTTCTTTTCTTCATTTTTTTCCAGGGTCAGCATTAGATCTTGCTGTTCTCAAACTTGATTAAAAAGACAAGAACTTCTCTTCTGCAACATTTTTTCCAACCCGTTGAGCTGGTATAAACAATGTGAGGAAGAGTAGAAGGGAGAATTTCAAATGCCTGCTGCACAAAATACCACTAACCTATGAATATCCTCACCAGGACTTATTCAAGATAAAGGTGTATGTGAAGTGATGAATACTCTGCAACCATAAAGGCTGTCCTTTGAAGAACTGCCTGGATGCCCTGCAACTCCACATGTCTCAGGAGTTGAAGCACATGTCCAGCATTTCACCATCCTTTCTGGGAGAAGAATCCCAGGTACAATGCAGCAAGCACACTCCTGTTTGTGGTTTCTGACTGGATGATATCAGTCTCAAAACATCTTTTCTTTTTTTCCTCTTTTCTGTCAAAAAAAGACAGAGAATGGGTACTTCAGACCCATTCCTTTGAAACATGAGGCAATACAAATAAAGCTAAGGAAGATATGTCAAAAAAGAAAAAGAAAGAGCCCATTGCACAAACTAGGAAAAAGGGACATGGACCATTGAAAAATATCTTAGCTGTATGTTTGGTTTTGTAAAAATAAACTTTTAAAATGTGTGTTTTCTAGGTTTTTCACGCACTGCAATTCTGTATTCTGTTTAAAGTCCTCTTTTCACTTTATACAGGACTGGCACATTATGTATTGTACATTACTGATGCAAACACACGAAGATTGTGAAGTCAAAGCAAACAATATTCTACAAAATACTGGTTAGGGTTTCCTACACAATTTTAATGTGGAACATTTGAGTATACAAATTAGAGAATATTTTCAATTATATTTCCACTAGTTATCTACAACTTTCCTGATTCAGTTTCTATCTTTCCTTCTTTGCCTTCCCTTACTATTTCTGCATTCAATTTTTCCATTTGTTTTCTCTACATATATCTGATATTTACATCACCTGTACATTGCTTTAGTAGTCCCCTTAGAATCATTGTCACCTTCTTCTTATCCTGCCTTTAATTTAATCTTCCAAAGAACATACATACTTTCTTGTAGTCTGAAGCTAATCCATCCATGTAGTGGATAATGAAAACCCAAAAGCAGAGGAAAAAAAAAAGGTAGATAGAGTCTCTTGCATTTTTCCTCAAACTGAAAATTATTTTATACAATTTTAAAAATTCACAATCAAAAAGAAATATGTTATTGGCAGTCTAAAGCAACTTTCAGGCAAGTTGTGGTTTAGATGAAGGATGGAAACTACCCAGAGACATTAGTTTCAGTATTTTTGACCAGCATTTCATTTTTAAGACATTCAGCTCACATCTCGAACTGATTTAAATATAAGAAGCTAGAGATCATCAATCAGATTAAGATGTTTCAGAAGTGAATTTAAAACAGGGTATTTTGTACATATCTGTACTGCATTTAGACACATTAATAACAGAGTCTCTTTGTCTTGGGAAATGACTTCTCATTCTTTATATAAAGGCTCCTAAGCCTCATAATACTGTATTTTACTTCCAAGGTAAATCCTCCCACCCTTTTTGAATGAGGCTGATTTTGAGATCTAGGCTGTGTTAATCCCTATCTGTGCAATACATACGTGTAGTATAAAGGCTGAACAGGTGCCACTATAAGAAATATGCCCTCAGATGGGATGGTCTCAACCTATTGTGAATAAATGTCTTGCAACTGTTGTGAAAGGTCTGTGGACAAGCCAAATAAGTAAACTTTTAAAATTATGACTCAGTCTTTTTAAAAACACTATTTTTCAAGAGAGTTTTTGCTCTCTTTTTTAGGATCTAAATATTGCCACCCTCTGTTCATCTCTAAACTTGCAAAATCACATTAGAAGGCTTCCCCATACTGTACAGCCCCAGGAATCTCACTTCTTATTAGAGGAGGCCAACACCAGTGGCTTGAAGGAGATGTTCCACAGACTGTTCTCTGCTTGGTTTCTGTGAGGACTTTCTGCTGAAGAACAGAACAGAATTACAACACATTTTGTGATAAATTAGAGTCATCATCATCACTACCATCATCATCATTATTTGTTTGGCTAATATTAACATCCAGAAGCTTGAAAGGTTCAAAACAAACTCCTTGAAATGGTTATGTATGTATGAAAAAAATTATGGAGAAAGAAGAAAATTCCTATTTAATGAATGAGGAGCTTTATAAAAATAAATTCAGATTTCGAGGGTTATTTGACATCTAGAGACAGAAGGTAATCATCAAAATTCCCTGGTTCATCAAAATCACTCTGATCTTCTTCATCTTTACGTGTCTGCATACATTTTAGCCACTACAAGTTCGGGTTTGTCTCCCACCTAGAAATGAGTGTACAGAAGAAGCCTGGCTTCCCCCTACAGGCTGTACGGACCAACAAGTACCTCCACTGGCTGGTTTAGACAGTACTGTGTTGCTCAGCATAAAATGACTCCTGGTTTCCATTACCTGTAGAGGTTTGTCAAACATAAACTGACTTACCTCATAAAAAACAATCAGTAGTTTTCCTATGGATACAGTAGCATTGTGATTCCATTCTGTAAGTCACAAAGATTGGCCAAAAAAATGGTTATAGCAACTCAGACTTCAGGCTTTACAGATCAGCAATAAATTTGTAGTGTCTAAGATCATGTGGAGACAATAGAACAATAAAAAGCAGAGGCTGCACTAAGCGTTTAGCCACATGCAGGAAAAAATTCAGCAAAGCATTTGGCTTAATTCCCACTACAATGTTGCCAGTTAGTAATTATACATCTCAACTGTCACATGCCCTGGGCACAAGAGTTGGAGGGGCTACCAAATAACCTTTTCTGAACTTCATCTGTGATCCCTTGAAAAACGCATGCATTTTTCCTATGGGTCATAATCAAAATTTAGTCTACATAGAGCAATTCATAGTCCTGGCTGGGCCTGAGTGTAGCTCCCAACCCAGGCACAAGGGCTCCTACTGAGGGCAGGTTGCTCAGGCTCACAGCTTCCTCCAATAGCAGCCCTACAAGGAGAAACAATGACTGATTTTATTGTCACTGAGGCTGAATGTTTGTCTTCTGTAAAGAAGGAGCCATTTGTTTTAACCCAAGTTTGTTGAAAAACAGGAACCATGATTTCAGTTGGAGGTGCAAAGAAGCTGGAATTCTTCACCGGCATCACAGGAAAACATCTGTGCTTATAGAAAACTTCAAGCATATTACTAATAACCAGGCTAAGAGCATCTTAAAAGGCAGGTCACCACAATTCTTATTGGACAGAGTAAATTACTCAAATCCTTTTTTCTCTCAGCTATGATTTTGTGCACTGACCTTTGGAAAGTATGGTCAAATAGCCTTAAGCAGCAGCTGTAAAGCATAAGATCATTGCATGGACACTGATTTCGTTAGGCAGCTCTGTATAAATTAGCATTACTTACTGGGGGATATGCAGCTAATGATACTGAAAAGGAGTGAGATCTGTTCGTTCTGTGTGCTATGCCTGTAAGTGAAGCCTTCCTGCCCCTCTGCAGAGACACAGCTGCCCTTCTGTGCTCTGCTGTGGATGTGAAATGTTACACAGACTCTCTGTGAGATGTCTTTTGCCTAGAAGAAACCAAGCAGACAATGTGAGGGAGAGATTAGTGGCCATGGGCTCTTGCAAAGCTCTATTTAGCCCAAGTAAAGGCCTCATCCACTGTCAGATTTTGCACTCTTAAGCAAAAGAAACCTCAGGTCAGATTTGACTCTGCCTGATGCTTGAGCTCCTTCCAAGTAAAGCAAGACAAGCAACAGTGAAGTCTCTTGTAAACTCCTAGGAGCCTCCAACATTTTTTCCATATGGCAGCCTTCATCATTTCTACATATGGAAAACCTACCTAAGGTTTGGTCCTTTAGCCTGTTTTTTCTTCTTTGGGAGTATTGGGTTTAGTCACGGGAAGAGTTTTGATTCTGGCAAGTGCCATTCTCATGATGGCAGCGACTATCGAAGCAGAAGGCTTTTTGGGCACATCCTAAATATCTTTAGAGCTGAGATTTATCTGTTTGGTTTTTTTCTAAGATTATTCCCCAGCCGGATCCCATCCACTAAGACTGCCAGTGTCGTGCTGGTACAAATGCCCTCTGCATAGCTGAGTTCCCACCATGCAAATATCTCCAAACCTTTAGACACCCTGGAACTGCCAGCAGGTTTAGATGGATTAGCATTCAGGGTCACTTTTAGTTTTTATGGACCAGTTTGCTAATCTCTCTCGAGAACTGTTAGCTCTGTCTGAAACTCAGGGAAGGAGGAAGAGAATGAAGGACTCGAAATAAGAACAAAATTAATTAGATAAGAGCTTAGGTAATGAATTATAAATTATTTGCCAGTTGTGGCAACTGTAACATTGTTACTAAATTATGGGAAAGGAAAAAAACACAGTTCTGAAACAAGCATTAAAAATTCACATTTCAGCTGCATTCCTGATACTCAAACTTGTCTAACCCCTTTGAGTTATCCTCTCGGTGTGTTCCCTTCTATATTTCAACAAAACCATAGGAACTAGAGGATGGGAGAGTTGTATTCTGCCACACAGTCCCTTCCCTGGACTGCTTCTGAGAAGCTGATGGCTGTCAGTCCTTGCAAAGAAAGTTTGAAAGGCTCAGGGGTGCATTTTGTTTTCAGCAGAATCGACTGGAAACATGCCCTGTATACTTTCTCCAGAGTCTTGGAGATCATCACTTGTAGCTTTGCTGTCTGTACATGCAAAAAGGACACCTCAAAAGGTAGCTTAACATATTTTTTGCTACTAAAGAAGGGACAGTTTATATTCTCTGCTTTAATTCTCCAATATCAAACTTGATCGATAATTTTAAGTAGTGTAATGTGAACATAATGATGTTCCTTACATAGCTATGTTTGCTTTTAGGAGGAACTTAAAATACTGGGTGCTGTACTTGCTCTTGCTCTTTCAATTCAATTTTGCTGTGATTGTAAGAGACAGAGTCTCACACAAAAACAGAGCAAGTACGAAGTTCAGACTGTGAGTTCACTTCAACACCAAAACATGCCCAAGGGATAAATCTCTCTTCTTCCACTTTCTGTGGATGGAGAAGCAGGAGCAGATGGGGTTGAAATGAGGGCAAAGAACAAAGTGAACTGAGTCCCAGCCTCTGTATTTTGGTGAGAAGGTGACTGAGGAGCCTGAGCTCAGTCTTTGGCTGCAGCACTTCTCCTTACATCAATATTCTGTACCTTGGCTTGGTCTAGGATGAGCTTTTGTCAGTATCTCCTTGCATTTTCATGGGCTAACTAAAGAAACGCAGCCCATAGTATACTCTTGTATGAAGGAAATTGAATCCATGTTCTTTAACTTATGTTTTATTTTGGATCTATCTGCAAATTTGCATTTCCTTCCAGTCTGACATCCACAAAGTTGTCCAAAACTGTTAAGGTTCATTTGTACTTTGTGGAAAAAAGATCAGTAGCTTGAATTAGTTTAGTCCAATGCTTATCATTGACTTTTTGTGGCATATTATGGAAATTAAAATTTCCAAACTTGAATGTCAGCATTAAGTGTATGAACAAGGAAATGATCTATGACACTGAAAATAATCCTTCTATACATAAGATCTCATGTGGGATGCTGACTCTTGTTTCAGGCATTGGATTAAAGAAGAGCAGGGAACATTTGGTCTGAGAAGAGCAAGGAGATTCAGAAGGCCAGAGATCTAAACAATATGACCCAACCAGAGGAAACAAAGACTAAAGGAGAAAAAATGAAGGGAAAAATGAATTAATAATCTCAAATAAAAAGTATCACAAAAAGGTAATGCAGAATACAAAATCCTCCCGCAAGGAATAAAGGATTAATCTTTCTGGGAGCCCAGTGGATAAAACAGGATGCAATTCCTCAGTAACTAAGGGAAATTTTCTAATTGTAATGTTATTTAAGGACTGGAGATGTTTCCCATAGGAAGCAGTTCTATTTTTTCTTTGAATTTCTAGAAGAATAGATAACACAAATGCCTGACAGGATTGCTTTAAGTATAGCTGATTCTGCTTTGGAGTTAAAGGATAGGCTAAGAATGCCTCTTGAGATGGCTTCCAGCTTCCTTTTAGCTCTAGCCTCTGTTCATTCTACCTTTTCTATGTACCTACAGCAGTATATCAGAAGGCAATTAAAACATGAAAAAGCACATTTTATATTTTTTCCTCCTAAAACAAGCAAATTAATGATACTAATAAAACTGGTTTGCTCACCACACTCCCTTAGTGTGCTCTAATTACAACACTGAAATATTTGTGTTTCATATGGGAGCTCTGCTTACTATTGAAATCCAGACTTCTGTCATCTGCTTTTTCACAGCTAAATCTGCAGGCAGCAGTAGGAACAAGACAAGTCCAATCTTCTTGAAACCAACAGCAAAGGAAATGAGAGCTCAGCCATTAGTTATCTTGGCATAAATAGGTATATATCTTTCCCAGAGTAGCAAAAGTAATCATGGATACATGATACACCATCACAGCTATTAGCCTGCCTAGCCTTAGCTTGCCTTGCCCTTTACCAAGTGTACTGAGCACATGAGCCAAAACTCATCTTCCCTGACATTTCCCAGTGCAGCTCTAGCAGGTAATGCCCACGTTAAATCGGATTCTCTCACTGGAAATGTCTGCTGGGTGCCTGAATTACAGCACTCCCGGAGTATCCCCAAGCCTGCTTGCTGGGACTGCAGCCCCCACAGAGACTCAGCCAGCCCAAGCTGTTTGGCAGCTGAAAGCAGGTTTTGTCATCTCAGTTATGCAGCAACTGCTCCTATGTTGGCAGGATACCACCCTGGCATGCATGCATAGGCTTTTCCTGGTCATGCTTGTAAAAGGCTCCTGGAAGGTGCCAAGATAGAGTCAGGTTATTAATGCAGAGCACAGGACTAAGGCAGCCTGGCTGTCAGGGCAGCCCTCATGATGCTTGTACAAAGAGGGACATCCTTGGCAGAGGCAAGACCTTGTTTGCTCTGCCCCTTGTGCTCTCTTCAAGGGACCATTCCTGCCTCCTTGTCTTCTGCTCTCACAGCAGCTTCCTGTGCATGAGCCTGCTCTTGGTATCTCTTAACCTTTCCAGAAGAGCTGCAGCTGAATTGTCCTCACTGTGTCACCTCAAAGCAGGTGTTAGTGGCCTTGCTGTCAAATTGGAAGAGGTCCCACACGTGACTGAGCAACAAACAGTGCCAGCTCTATGGTCAGCTCACGGGGTCCTGCTCCCTGCTCAGTCTCAGCCTGTCAAAGCAGAGATTGTTTTGGCCCATATACTGGGCAGCACTATTACAGCAATTATCTGCCAGACAAAATGAAGCCAATACCTGCAGTGTACTCACAATAATTAAAGGGTGCTCCCAGCACCTAGTGCAGACCCCTATCCCAGGAGTCTTCCTGAATGTCTTACAGTAAGCTGCCCACATAATTCCAGTAAAAAAAAAAAAACACCCTTCCAGACTTAGCCTACAGTTTTACTCTGTATCCAGTACACTGCCTGGTAAAGAAAAACAAATCAAAAGGGAGGATCCACCAATCTTTTAAATCTGGATGGAAAAATAGAAGCAATAAGAAGAAAATAAGGAGCTGCTAATTATTCCAGACCTTCTGGCAGCCAGAAAAACAGAGTAAGTGTAGCGAGGGCATGCCTCAGAATTCTTCTCTTTTATATGGAAATGTGGGATGTGCTGTTAAGACTAGATTAACTGCTCTGAATTAATAAAATATAAAACCTGAACATTTATTCAAAATTCAGGCCAAACTTCAAGCTGCTTTGAGGTTGACAAACAAAAACAAAGACTTGTATTACCTCCTGCTTACATTATTTTTTGGTTTTGATCAGCACAGAAATACATCAGTGTCTGGTCTCTGTCTAAGCAAAATCCAGTCATGCTGGAATGCATCCAAAAAATCTTCACACATCCATTCAAATGTTGCACTCTTGGGAGATCCAAGTAAATGGGATAAGCTTGCAGATTCTTTCACCTTTCAGAATCTTTCTTGTCTTCAGTAATTTTTCATTTTCTGAATATTCCTCTGCTTCAGCACAGAGAGCAAGTGCTAGGGATGTGACACACATACTAACCACTAGTGAAATTAGGTTGAAGGAGAAAGGATTTATCAATTAAGTTGCAAGGGACATTAAGAGAAGACAATTCCTTTTCATAGGGGAAAGAAGAAAGATTGTCCTTCCTTTCTGGACATCGGTGCTCTAATACGATGTAAACGTCTCTAGACAACATTATCAGCCTACAGGTATCTTATTTTCTCTCTTTATTATCCAGTGGTATTTTTCCTGATCTAAGAAGAGCAAAGTAAGTTCACAGTATTTCCTTTTTCCAGAGAGTATAAATACAATGTCTTACAGGCTAAGCCATCAGGTTATCTACTATACACTTATAAAGACTGCTTTTGTAAAATCTTTTCCTTTTCTTTCCTATATTCACTGTCCCATGGGAAAAGAAAGAAAATCCATCTTTAAAAGTCCCTGCCAGAACCAGCAGCAGGAGAAATGTATGCTTCTGCATATACACTGGAGTGAGAGAGCATATCCAAAGGAAGAAAATACAGAGAATTTTCTTTTTTATCTAGGTAGAATACTTCTATTATACTAATATATACATTCCCCAACATGGATCATAGTTAAAACATTGTTTTGAATAAGAAATTATCATGTTTACTAACTTTAGTCCTTTAAAAATTCTAATTCGTGGGAGTTCTGAGATAAACTGAAAGCCAAGGAATGAGAACTTAAAATAATGTATTTTCTTTTCGAAATTAGACTGGCAGTGGCTCACAAAAGTGAGATTTGTTACAGTAACTGGCTGTGGAGGAAAGTTTTTCACTGCAGCATGAGAAAACTGAAGTATTATCCACTGAGTCAGAGCTGACCTTCAATGCTTTCATTAAAAGATACCAGGATATAAACCAAAACATAAAATACCAGCTTACCATATATTTGTCTTGTGTGGCACAGGAGACAAATGTTCCATCTTGTGAGTGTTCAGGATTTTCAGCAACCAACAGCTCAGCCTCATCCCCCACCCTTTTCTTTGACCCCTCTGGATATCCTGGTACTTCTGTTAGTGGCACGGTTCCTCTCGCACTTTGCCACCATAAGCATGTCCATGAAGGTTGCATGAATCAGCAACCATCTTATCCTGGCTACAATCAAAATGCAGGAGTGACAGGAAGTCTCAAAGAAATTTCCAACAGTAGCCATTCTGAATATCTGTCACATCCCCTCCTTAGAGAGCTCAGAGTCTTTGGTGACTATATAACTTCAATATTTTATTGTAGAAGTGGAAACAGTGTTTTGCCCGTGGTAATGCAGAATAGCTGCTGGAGCTGGACAAGAACACACTGTCTCACCATCATTTCTATTTTTAACACTAAAATCACCTAACTTTAATAAAAAAGGAAAAGAAAAAAAAAAAGAAAAAAATTTAAAAAAATAAAAAAAGAAAAGAGTGTTTCATCATTTTCATGGTCAGAACAGGGAAGCCAGACCTGAAAGTTATGAAAATTGTGTTGCACCACCAATGGGGCTGAATCACTCCAGAGGGAACAAAAGTAAAGGAGGTAGACAATGCCATAGGTAATAGATTATAAGCTCTACCATACTGCCCAGTTTTGTCATCTTAATTCACAGAAAATGCTCTAATATCCATAATAAAATGTGCTAAGGGAGGCATGCAGATAGCTAGCTCTGAAGCGTGGTGCTCTTGACAAGACAATAAAATGAGGACCTGTGGCATTCTCCAGGTAACAAAAGGGGAGTAATGCATGTGCCAGTGGCCCACCCTGACCTGGGACAGCCCCAAGGGGCAGTGCATGTGAAACTGGAGAACATTATATGATTATATGCAGCAGCTGGGAGGTGCAAGCTCAGCAGAGTTGATAACCAAAGTAAGAACTACCAGGGCAGCGTTATCATAATTACTAACTAAATAAAAAAATGATATAGTCAGGAAAAAACTGCTAGTGGGAAAAAAAATTACAGTGTTTTGTTTCTTTGGGGAGGGGGAACTTGGAAAGACTTGGTAAGCAAATAGAGAAAAAGGGAACGTGAAGTGAGGCCATTCCAAAGATTGGGGCTGATTCATTACTTTGTTCACAATGTTGACTAGGGAGTTTCCAGGGGGCAAAGAGCCTCTTGTCAGTTCATTTCTTTCCCTGTATCACAAATCCCTGGGCACTGGAATTTGAAGGTATCCTGAAAGCAAAGGTAGATGCTGTGTATTTGAACGCCAAGAGCATTGTACCAAAGAGGCGGCACTAAATCGATGAAGGGTTTACCTGCCCTCAAAACACTTGTTTTTAGGGCTTGTGTAAAGTCACAAGCCTTTTAGAGCATGAAAGATGCCAGTAGATTGGAAAAGACTCAGAGAAATGCTACAACAAATGATTAAGAGACAGATGGACTCACGAAAAAAATATTAAAAGAACTGAATAGGAAGATAAAAAGAGGTCATGCCAGGCAAAGACTGTAAATAACAAGGACAAAATAAATTATTTAAGACTGTAAAAGGAAATATAATCCAGTGTCACTGAATAATACTGAGCAGAGGAAAATTCAGTCAGTCAGCAAATCTGTAAAAAAATGTTTCTTTTCTGGTCCAATTGGTTGAAGAATAAGCTCCCAAAAGACATGATAGATATTTTACAACCTGAAGAAATTTAAACTTAGAATCACAAAAATCAGAACAATAGACATCATCAGGGATGGAAAATCAGTCTAAAAATAGTAAGTGAATTATATGCGCTAAGATACTTCCCTATTTCTTATTTCTCTTTTACCACTTTAGTGTGGCAACACATCGGGAAGATTATATATGTATGTTTTGTTTTTATTATTATTTGGTATATGTGTTGAGAAGAACTTCCTTAACTTGCTAGCTAAATACTTATAATGAAATTTTGCTTGCCTCAGAAACATTTGTATTGTAATTATATTATTTCAAATCTTTTGAAGTCTAAGATTGATCACAAATATTTTGAAGTTCAACCTGAATATCTTAGAAAGGTTAATGATTCATTTTCCTTGATTAGATGATCACTTGCAATGCAAATATTAGCATGTAGGTATTTAAATTTCTGAATTTTGTAAAAATGTATGCATGTGGCTTTGAAATTTGCCTTTCAAGTTTGTACCAGTTGCAAAATAATCAGGTGGTAACACCAAGCGAATACACAAGAGACCTGCACTTAATCTTAACAGAAATAAACTGAATTAATGTATTTCTTCACAAAGACTTTCTTGAAATGTTTGTCTTGCTCTAATTTGATTATACAGCACTCTCATTCCTGCTGAACAATAAAGATTACTGCAATTTTTCAATAGACATACAATGAACCAGGATATTCAGCAGAGGTTTTTGGGGGGTGGACAATTCTGGAGTAGGCCCTTTGGCCACAGATCAGGAAAACATTTAAATTCTTGTCTTTTCAAGGCAGCAAATATAAAATATTTGCCAAGAATGACAGCTACTTTCAATTATTTTCTGAACAAAGGACTTAGGGCAGTCAATTGTTATGTGTGGCCAAATGGGCCCTTTGGAGGCTTGATCCCTTCACCACACAAAATAGAATCATAGAATCATAGAATGGTTTGGGTTGGAAAAGACTTTAAAATCACCTGGCACCAAGTGCCATGGGAAGGGATACTCTCCACCCAGGCTGTTCAAAGCTGCATCCTACCCCGTCTTGAACTCTTTCAGGGATGGGGGATCCACAGCTTCCCTGGGCAGCCTGTTCGAGTGCCTCATCACGTTCATAGTAAAGAATTTCTTCCTCATACTGATCTAAACATACCCTCTTTCAGTTTAAAGCCATTCTCCCTTGTCTTATCAATCCACGCTGTTGTAAAAGTCTTTCTCCAGCTCTCTTGCAGCCCTATTTAGGCACTGAAAGGTGCTATAAGCTCTTCCTGGAGCCTCCTCTTCTCCAGGCTGAACAACTCCAACTCCCTCACCCTTTCTTCACAGGAGAAGTGCTCCAGCTCTCTGATTAACTTGTTGGTGTCCTCTGGACTTGCTCCAACAGGTCCATGTCCTTCTTATGTTGGGGACCTCAGAGCTGGATGCAGGACACAAGTGGGGTCTCACAAGAGCAGAGCAGAGGTGAGAATCCTCTCCCTCATCCTGCTGGCCATGCTGCTTTGGATGTAGCCCAGGGTTGACTTTCTGGGCTGTGAGCATACATGGCTGGGTTGTGTCGAGCTTCTCATCCACCAGCATCCTTAGGTCCTCCTCTACAGGGCTGCTTTCAATATGCTCTCTACCCAGCTTGTATTTGTGCTTTGCACAAATATTTGTGCAATTCATATGCAGGATCTTGGCCTTGTAGACTTCACGAGGCTCACACAGCCCACCTCTCAAGATTAGGAAGGCCCCTTTGCACAGCATCCCTCCCCCCAGCATGTTGACTGAATGACACAGCTTGGTGTCACCAGCAAACTTGCTGAGGGTGCACTCAATCCCACTGTCCATGCCACCAATGAAGATGTTAACAGCAACAGTCCCAATACTGATCCCTGAGGAATGCCACTTATCACTTCTCTCCCAGTCATCGCTGCTCTCTGCTTGGGCATTGAGCCATTCACCACAACTGTTTGCCTTTAACATCCTTGGTCAGATTAAACACTCTCAAGCATTTCTATTCTTTTCATATCTAGAACAGATAGAATTAGATAGAATTTGTATTCTAATCCTTTCTAGATTTTCTACTCTATTACATAATTAAATATAATTATATAATAACCATGATAGCTGTTCCAACCTTCTTCATGGGAAAGCCATTTGAGGGAAACGTATCTCCTGAGAAGCAGAACAGGAGTTTGTCACTGCAGACTTCATGCAAAATGTTTTGGAGGACAGTAGCAGGGGGGTCATACTACACAGAACCACTTCTCACTTTCATAAACCCAAAGATCCTACCTGTAATTTCTCATCTGTGTCCCATAATTCCAAATAACCCAAACACTTCTGAAAATACAGGGTGTGCCTGCACTAGACAGCAACACACACAAGAGTAAAGAAAAAAAAGATACAGGAGCAGTTTTCTGTAGGAACTTCAAATGTAAATTTATGCTGTCCCTACTACACCAGCTAAAATGAGGTTGACTGCCTGATCCCTGTCATTTAAATCAAAGATAGTTTAAAAGGTAATTTTAAAATCTTCTTTGAAATAATAATTTTTCTTAACATTGGCCTGGATTCCCTTGTTCCATTGTCACCTCTCAAATTATTATATCCCACGTGGCCAAGTAGTTCCACTGTTCTGGGGTCATAAGTTTCATTTTAAGTGTAAAAGTGTGAAGCATATTACTAGGTGTGATATAAAAATTACTTGTCAGCATTAGCCTACCTTTTCCCTTAAATTACCCTGTTTAAAAGTATATAACTTTCCACTTAGGCAGCAAAAAACCACTTTTTGCCTCATTTGCCTTAAGTCAGAAATACTCTGGCAACTTTAACAGAGTTACTACTGATTTCCAGCAGTGAGATTGAGGACAAAGTTTGGTCATTGAGAATCAGCTACTGTTTTGCATACAAAGGATCTCCTATCTCCATAATACAGAAAATAGTTTATAATCTAAGTAATATCAATAAATCAATAATGAGCTCTCTATAGCTAGATTTAGAGATACAGATCTTTCAATAAGAGTACCTCAAACACTCATAAACTTAGATGAAGTGCCTCTTCATCATTGCTGGGGAAGGTAAGCCTAAAGGTGTAAAATTGAAACTAAGTGGGCTGGTTTCATTTTCTGTTTTCAGTGAATGTCCACAGCAAAGTCAATGAGACAGAGGATTACACATAATCTCTACAAATCAATCCAGATACTTAAATACCTAATTCATATTGTTTCAGAATTTGGAATACATGTCTTGCCTGGAGACATAGAAAAGATAAAAAACCCCAAGCAATGAAGTTGCATTTTGGGCATACCCTAATTAGCTGCATGTAAACTGATGTGTCGACAGAGCCTTGAGCATCACAGCCCACATTAGTCCGGGCCTGGATGCCTTCCATGCAGACTAAATCACTCCAGCTTTTCTAATTGTTTCAAGCATGGCTGACAACACAGGCAGGGCTGCACGGTGCTCAAGAACAGCATTAGGTCATTTAGAGAAGATCAAAAACCCATGCATGGCATCAGCTTGCTCAGTATAATCCATGAAGAGTGCCTCATTTTGGAAACTGGGAAGCTGGGAGCTGCACTCAGCTGCCCACAGTCACAGACCTGTACTTTATGAGTGGACAGCTTAGCTGTTTCCCTCTTTTATTCAGTCAATTATTTTGAACAGCTAGCTACTCTTTGCAAAGCTAGGAGTAGGAGTGGGTGCTTTCGGCACTGCAAGGCTGGAACACCTGTAGCTTGGTACACAGTGTGTTCTCTGAATGAGTGGCTGTATGCAAAGGCAGGGAAGTGAGAAATGCATCCCACGGGAGCTGTTCAATGGCCAAAGCAACATCATGTTCAAACAGCACAAAACCTCAATTGTTTCTCACTGTGCCATGATATTAGGGTAGGGGAATGACTGACAAGAGAGCATTCAACTGAGCAATGAGCAGCACTCTCTGCATGAGTCTCAGTAAATCTGGGCTTCCAAAGACTGAGCAGTAGCCATGTCATTCCCTTCAATCACAACAGCTCTTCCCTTCATTGATTACTATTAATGATGGCTGAGCAAGCTGGAGGAAGAGAGTAACTGATTCAGAGCAGGCAGAAGATTGACCTTGTTTGAAAAGGTAGTAGCAAAATTGGTGGTCACAGATGAAGGCATCTGAAAAAACAAGTATCTCCTTCAATAAGGCAAATATTATATCCAAGAAGAGGTCTTCACAACAGAAAACGGCCCATACTTGTCTCAAGCCTTCTATACTGTCTCTCTTTCTATACCATCATAAACCTGAATTATCCATCCCTTTCTTCTACCTATGAACTAGCATGCATGCACCTGCATTTGCAGTTAATTTTTTATGGAAAACCAGAAAGGATTCTCCAAATATTCACCTCCCTAGACCCTGTTAAATAATGAACTGATAGTTAGGGCACAGTCTCACTTATTTCCACACATGTGGGATACCAGCATAGTCCTGTTAAAGCCCTTAGTACTGAGAAATCAGATGGATGAACAGGTGAGACCAACATGAAAAAGTCATCCACTGTCTACTGGTTTCTGATCCTGAGCAGGATGTGTGAAAAAATCAACAGGGTTAACTTTTCTTCTTGGGAACTAATGGATTAAGCTGCCTATCTAAAAGAGACACATCAGCATGCCAAGTAAAGAAAAGTCTTTGGATTATTAACTTTTTTTAATCACTGAAAGAAGGATCTTTTTAATTTAGGAACTTCCCTGGTACATTGCCATCCTTGTTTCTCTGCATAGCCAGGCATGTCCAGGGCTGTCTTGATCACTGAGGGGAAAGTTCATTTTCAGGAAAAGATCCTGTGCCCTGTGCTTTTAGTTGCCAATTCATAGCCCTGCTAGTTACCTGTAAAAAAGACGTAATTGGTTTTTGTACTGCAGTCGGGAGTAGCAAGAGGAAACCGTCCCTACTCAGCAAAGGAAATGTTTTGATAGGATGGCAGGAAAAGTGACACAGAATTATGAACAACTGCATCTGGACTGCAGTCATAAGTGAAACTCTGTTGCCACAAGCTTGTCTGGGCTTTCTTTTTGCTGGTAACAGGGTGATTCAGCATTTTACCAGTTTTACGTGTTCAGCCACTCCTTAATGTATTTCCTCGTAGTTTGGCACTGAGCCACAGAAGTTAGAACCATCTCTGCTACACTAAAATGGAGATGGAGTTTTGAGGAAGGTGTCAATCAAGCTGGAAAGTTCAGCTTCATACAGAGATCTGGGTATCTTGCAAGTTCAGGTAAGGTTCACTTATGTCTCTAAAATCTAAGGATAAAACCGTAAACAAATACCATGCCTTGGCAGGGGGAAGGAGAAGCAGAGGGGAAATAATCTGAAATCTCTTCCCTGTTAACATTATTTTTGAATAAACTTCAAAAATAGCACTTGCTTACCAGGAAGAAGTAAAAGAAGGCCCATCTTTCTGTGCCTTTCAGAGCTAATGGACTAAGAGAAGTGACAGGCAGACTATAGTTTGGAAAGCTGTATTTTACTTGATATTTTATTTAAAATTTTTGAGTGTGAAATACCTATCTATAGAATGCCCTCTTGTATGAGGGCATGCCTGTCTGCCCGATAAAGCAGCATGAAGTTCAGAGAAAAATGCTTTGAGGTCTCTTAGGAGAAAACAGTTCTACCTTAATGAAGTCCATTATGGACCTCAGCTTTCAGTATAAGGCACTTTCAAAACACGTCTAGCAATGAAAATGAGACTCTCCCATGAAGTGTAAAAGTTGTGACAAGCCAGCCACAGATAGAAATGACAAGGTTTTGCCTGCCACAGACAGCTCAGAAAACATTCCAAAGTGTACTGGAGCCACAAGGAGTTACTGGATTTCGATCAGGGCTCAGAGAAATCAATTGCAACTGGAAATGCATCAGCTGCACCATGTATTTTCAACAGGGTAAGAAATACATGAGAATGCTTTTCTCTTGGCATTATCCCTTCAAATGTATGGCACGAAGCTACCTGACTGAGGCTGTAAGACTTATTTTTATAGATAGGATGGAGGTATAAGATTCAGGAATACAGGTTTGCTTTCTGGCTCTACACTGCCCAATTTCTGCTTGATTTTTTATACTTTTTTTTTTTTAATGCTTCAGATCCCCCTCTGAAAAGTGAACCCTATATTTTTCTATTTCTTTATGTGACTGTGTCTGTATAGCATGGGTTTTCCTCATAGTACAATGGAAATTTGGCTTTACCTTGACGTTTCCATGTTAATAAATGTAAGAAGAATAAACAAAATGCAGTAACATTCTGAGTTAATTCAAGATGGTGTCTCCTGCTGATGTTAATAGATCTGTTATTGCTTGGAAAAGAAGGAAATCACTGTCAGCTGAGAGTTTTACCTTTCACATTCTGAATACACAGTTGTTGAAACTTGTTATGAATAAAAGAAAGCCAAGCTGACAGATTAAATATGACATCCATGAAACTGAATCTTTTGGCAATACTAGATTTCACAAGATCTTCCACAAACTAGCTATCACATCCATTATGACCAAAATGTTTCCAGGTCCCAGCGAGACCAATAGGCAAAGAACTGAAATCCCCCACTGGAAAACTTTCTGTCAGATGCAAAGAAACAAAAGGCTGGCACTCTCTTAGCTGGAAGGCCATACTGACAACATTTTAAACACGTTGTATGTTTTACAGGTCTCAAGCAGGTTCAAACAACTAAACCCAAACTCTGGCCAGATTTTTACACCATTATAGAACAAGTGGTGTTAACCTGCCATGTAAGGGGAAAGTTCTCAGGTTTTTTCACCCGTCCAGTATGATTCTGCACAGATGTGTACTGTTTCCCACTGTAAAAATGTTATATGAGATTTCCAGTGGGCTTCCGTGCAGCTTCAGTGAGTGTTTTGAGTTCTCTTCTACCATCACAAACTAACAATGCCTTGCTTCCAGAAAAATGAATTGTGCTCTGTAAATCTGCCCTAAAATTCATACAATAGTGACCACAGATACCAATTCACAAAGCAATTTTGACCTTTCTATGGCAAAAATCCTAATGCAAGATTTTCCCCAAGAGGCTACTGTGTCTGAAAACCAAAGGAAAAAAAAACTACATCTTTCTAGCTGCTACAGATTGGTCTCTTCTGTTTGTTCATAGACTCTAACACTGACAATACAAAAACTGGCTGATTTGGAACATTAGAATAGCAGTGCTACTCTTCTAGAAATCCTTTACATGGTAATTCATCTTTGTTTGTGCAGTCTTTGCAAGCAGAACTTAGCCTCATAATTTCTATGAATTCTCTCCTTCCTTCTCATATATTATCTTCATCTTTCAGACTTCTAAACCCAAGTCATTTTATTATTGATGAGCAGGATTTGTATAATGTTTGTCAAGAGATTTGATCTGAAGGATCATAAACTTCATGTCATAATTTTTTCAGGCAATACTGATATGCAGACCTCTCCAGTGTGAAACAGAGAGTTGCCTGAAGATGCCTTGCAGATTAGGGGTGAAAGGGAAGAAGCTTGCAAGAGCATGAAAATTAGTGCTATGCACAATTGTAATTACTTATTTAGAACCCAAGTTCAGCAGTTTAGATAAAATAGCTTTAAAATAGCTTTAAATTAGCTTTTTGCTCATGAAGTGCCAACAGATTTTATCCAATTATAAAAATTGTAGAATGCTTATTCTGTAGACTACATGGCAGCATATTCCTGCAACACAGAGCACAAAGACACCTGTCCAGAGGTGGGAGGAGAACTCTCCTCATCATGGCTCCTGACTAGCCTGCAAGTGTTGCCTTTTTCCCAACCTGGAAATGAAACTCAAGATAATTTTAGTAAGGAAGTAATATAAAAGAGGATCTTTATTGAAGGCCTTCAGGGGCAGTTAAGAAAAGATGTCCACAAAAGCCCACCCCTACAAGGATGAGTACACATTTATAGGTTTTAGGAAATTAGCATAATTGATAAAAAGCACCAATTAGGAGGACAAGTGGTGATGCAATTCCCCCCCAGGTCAAGCCCCTTCCTTGGAGCCCCCCCTTCAGCACTAGCTGTACTTTGTCCATGAGAATGTATCTTGAAGAGTTGTTCTTAACCTTGGTTACTGGAAGAACCAAGACAGCACCGGGGCTTTGTACCTCCCAGGGCTTGGAGCTCAGGATTTTGTTTTGCCTTTCTGACTAGGAAAAGGTCATGGAAAATTACTGGGAACACAAGCCACTAATACAATAGGCTACAAAGCCACAAATATATGTGCAAAGAATACAGAGAACCTATAAAAGAAAAAAAGACAAAACCCAAAACGATATCACAAGACTTCCCTCCACAGCACAATTCCCACACCCTCAGTGGGAGATTTGAACCAAGAAAAATGCCTAAACATATCTAAACTTTCTTTCACTCTCCTCATTTGACATTGAAAAGGTGATAAGGAATTTAGTTGGGCCTGGAGAGGGTACACTTCCTGCAGAGTAATTTCTTCAGGCTGTAGCACTTTTTTCCTCCCTCCAGATCTCCTTGCCTGTCCAAACAACCAGCTATGGCACTTATCAGTGAGCTCTGAGGCACAGCATCCTATCGAGTAGATGTCCTCAGATTTTTTGGAGTCAGCATGCATACAACCACCGACAAAACCTCCCACTGAGACTCTAAATCCCCAAAGTTAAGAGGGCTAGAGAAAATATGTAGCCATCTGATGACCATGAAATAATCCTCTGTAAGTGGTGCCCTGAGATGAGTTTGGCTCTCTAGAGCTCTTCAGAGTGACACAGAGCATGGGGCTGGGGGACACAAATCAAGGAGGGAGCACACAGCTCAGGTGGCAGAGCATACCAGGGACTTTCTCCTGTACTTACTCTAAACCCTTTTGGTTCCCATCTCTGTAAAAAATCTTCCAACACTCTTTGGGCTGGTTTTGATCCCTCCAGGGCCAAAACATAATTTCACCTAGAACCAGGTGTTATGAAGTAAGGATGCAGGCAGTTCCTGCCATTGCACTTCAGGCCAAAAAATGCCCCCTGGAGATTACATTTAACAGTAAAAATGTAGACTCTGAGTTTCAGCAAAATCCCAATTTGTCTGGGATGGTAATGAAACTATGAACAACATCTTTACATCAGATTATTTGAGTTAGGCAAGTAGATGCAGAATTCATTTTTTCTCCATTGCTGTCATGTTTGATGGATGATCTCAGCTGACGGTGAATTTTCAGTTAGATTTAGGAAATTGACTTTTGTTGTGACAGAGGGATGATCTCACTTAGAGGCCCTTTCTGCATTCACTGCTCATTGTCTTTACAGAGCAGTAGAAAAAACCAGTGCCTTAACATGCAAAAAAATGGCAATGTTATAATAATGATAGTAATAACAACAGCCACCAAACAGCCTGGGGCCAGGAGAGAAGTAAAATGGTTTGGGCTTAGTTTTGGTCTTCACATTGGTAATGAACAAAATGAACAGGAAATGGGGCAGTTATGGAGTCACATGCCATGTGCAACAGAACAGAAAGCACTTTGAAATTTGAGTTAACCAGGAATGCATTATGTCAGGAAATACTGGATTTGAGACCTACTGCTCATGTCAATCAATTTAATTTTTTTGCATACTTTGGAAAATATATCTTTCCCAGTGTGCAATATTTAATTAGACCTTCATGAGACTTTAAAGCAGGCTCTAAGGATTTTCATAACTCCATGTTCACATGCCAAATTTACATAAATGGAGACAAAGAGATTAAAAAAGCATGGAATGTAATGAAAAATGCTGCCATCTAAGACCTTAGGAGGAACAAAAGGGATAAAAGGAAAAGATACTTAAGAAAAAAATATGAAAAAAGAGAACTAATAAAAGAAATGTGCATGAAAACATATTTGAAGAAGAATCCTACCTTATGAATGCCTAACAAAAATAATAGCTCTTTTAATCTGTAGATCTTGTTTTTTAAAGTGTAAAGGAAAGCTCGCTATTGTAATTTTAATAAAAGGAGGAAACTGAAGTATCAAATTTTGATCGACCCAGTGAGGACAGAAAACATATTGCACTTCACTGTCTCATCCTTCCTCTTCCTGTTGACAAGTGGTTACCCCATCTATTCAGTTTTTCACAAAAATAAGTCCTAATCACCAACTTCTTTTGACACTGTCTCCAGAGGGGAGATCACTGTTAAAAACTAATCTCCAGACAATGGTATTCCACTTTGTCTCCAACAAAGAACTTCTTTCAGTTCCATAGATACAGCTCATGAAACAATACATTAGACAATTAAAGTCAAACTACCTCCACATTCCTCTCTCAGTCCCCAGAAAAGATTTTAGAACATTTTCCCACTCCCCTCTAAACACTAAAATCACCATGCCTGCATGGTGACTATAGAGCATGGCATGATATTCCCAGAATTTTCCCTCCACTTGAACAAAGAGGCTTTCTATGGCTTTCTTAGCACAGGAACAGCAAAGAGGCTTGCTTCATTTTTCTCTCTCCTCCCACTGGCTCATGCTGGGATCAAGTATGTCTAAAGCCAAATCCAGATATTTACAGAATGCTTTCACTAGGCTGAGATCTTGAAAGCCACTTTATGCATTCTTTCAGGGTGCTCTCACCGAGTCATCACTGACAAAAAAGACGGAGGAAGCAAAGGGGAGAAACAAGCAAAGAGATGACAGAATATATAGTAAAAGCCGTATCTTTTTAAAAAATGGATTTCAGAGGTAGTAATTTTCATTATGTAAGCCACACAACAGGGGCTAAGCTCGTGAAATAAAGTGTGAAGCAATGAGTAAATAGTAGAGTTCAAGCAGGAAGAGGAATGGGTGAGAGCTGGCAGTAGAGCAGGACTGTACTCTGGAGAGTCAGAAAGCAGAGTCTGAGTGTTTTGCAACTCTTATTCCACCAGATTTCTGCTCCCCTTATCCCTCTCTCTTGGTATCTCAAATGTAACAGGAATTCATGTCACTGAACAACATGAAGAAATTCATATACAAGTGTTAAGAAACAAGATTATTCTCACAGCAGCATGCTGCATTCCTGATATGGACCAAGACAAAAGCACCAACAAAAATGACACCAGTCAATGTGAGAGGCAATAAGAGCTGTGAAGGATGTTCATAGGTTTAAATGATTTTCAGCGATGAATCAAGAAAAAGCAATGTGATCTTAGAACTAATGATTGAAAAATAAAATGAAATTATAGTGATGAGAAAGGCAAGAAGCCTAGGCCTGCTCACTTAATTCAAATGTATACAGTGTGGAAGTACAGATTTTCTTTATACTGACCAGGCCTTGATTAACAGCACAAACAGAGTGAGAAGTAGATCAAGATTTTATAAATTATGATGATAAAATCTCTTATTGCATGTCTTCACTGGCCTTACCAAGGTGGAGAACCACCACATCATCTTCCTCCCATGGGGGAAATGGACAACTTGCCGCTGAATTTATTCCTATTTTGCGAGGGTTCCAAAGAGCCACAGTGTTTATCAGTCTAACTGGCGCTTGTCCTGACAACTGGTGAGTGGAGAAAAAGAATAGGAAGGACAGAAGGAAAATCCATCTGAACATAAGGAAGGCCTTTTGTACTGTAGGGGTAACTGAGCATTGCTATGGGTTTCTCAGGGACATTGTAGTCTCCATCCCTGGAGATACTGAAAAGCCATCCGGGCAAGGTCCTAAGGAGCCTGCTGTGGGTGGTCCTGCTTGAAGAGGAGGGACTAGCCCAGATGACCTGCAAAGGTCCCTCCCAAGTTCAACCACTCTGTGAATCTACAATTCCAGAAAAAAAGCAATGAGTATAGGGGGATTTCTGGCATATCTGCCAGATTTTCTTACGTATCACTTTGAGTTTGGACAAGTCATTTTATCCTTTAAAGCTTTTCTTCCTTCATCTGAAAATGGTCTTTAATTATGTCTACTACCCATGGAGCACACTTCATTAGGAATCCATACGCAGAAAACCTATGCACTGTTTATACCCTTAGGTGGAACATCAGCGATGCCCAGATTGTGCGGCTAGTTCAAGGACCTGCAGTACATGCCACTCTCCCTTTGCAAAGCCCCTGAGATACCTGGAAATCATAAGCATTAACACTCCAAAACATTCACCTCCTTCTCTGTGTAGGCTGGGGAATGCCACAGCTACCAACTCTTTGTGACTCCAAGACATTAAAATTTGTCTTATGTCATAATCTATACACTTGGGTTGTTATTGTGTGCAGTTAAAATCTGAACATGCTTCCCTGCTGCAGATAATTAGTGATATGCACATGGGAGATGTTACAGCTCCTAGGACAGTCTTTGCTGTGACAGTTGACAGTGATGGCAGTGCAGTCTGTTCCAAAGAGGGAAAGGGGAGCAATGCTACCAGGAATTGATTTTTGCCTTCATAAAGCCTCTTCATATCCACTGGTTTCCCCTAAACCTACCTACTGCTCAGATTTATTTGAAATAATAAAATTAAATTTTTACTGGTTCAGTTTTATTGGAGGGAGGTTTAGGTATTTTATTATGCTCAGCACTCAAGTTGAAACCTCTGTGAAACCTAACTCTACATCCATCTCTTGACATTGTCAAGGTAAACTGTCTAACGGGAGTTTACTCTTTACTTCTGGATGCTAAAGGGTTACATATTATAAAAGATGTTGGATAACAGTATTCAGAATATTTGGGTTACAGTGGATTATGAGGACAGTTAAATCAGAAGAAATAATATTTAATATACAGTGAGATGTTTCAGTAATTCAGTGGAAAGGTAGAGTGAAGAGGTGATGCAGGTTTTTTGTGAAGATGATGATGATGATGATTGATGAGGCCATTAAACTGCTGATAATCTGCTCCAGCATTCCAGAAAAGTCCCATCTCTTTATTCCTTTCTTTCTAAACTATGAAAACAACTTCCCCATTTAGATCTTTTTTGAAGAATAAGATAGTCAAATTTCAACGTTCAAAATCTATTCATAAGACTCTGGTAGAACTACAGGAGAGACAGATACTTTCATAGAAAATACCTTTTTTATTCCAGCTATGGGACATGGCTTCATTTTTCAGCTTCTGGGGAATCAAACCACAAATCAAAATCCTTATGGTCATTTATGAAGTGTTTGATGTGGCAAACAGAGAATTTGATTTTGTTTTACTTTTTTAGGCATGGAAGTGGATATTTGCACTGTATGTAGAGTGGATATGTTATAAAAATGTTGCACACATTTAGCAGACTAAAATATTTTAATGGTCTATTTGCATGTATTTTATGCCCAGCCAATCAAGTCTACTTTATCACTTTCTTCTACTTTGTCTGTTAGTGACCACATTTGGAAGCAAGTTAATAAACCTGATATGCTGTCATGTGATTGATTGAGCCACACTCAGTGTTTCCATCTAAAGAGCAAAACTGTGAATCCCCAACTGAGCCCTTGGAAACCTGCATCCCTGATTTTGAGGGAAGGTTAACAAACACTCTCATGTCCAGTGCCCTTATTTGTATGATGATAGGAACACAGAAAAGCCATCCTCCTCCTCCTCTTCCTTCCCTCCTTCCAGAACCATCACAGTTCTCAGACCTTGCTGTATGCCATGCACTGTACTCTGAAAATTACTGGATTCTTCTGTCCTCGCTGCTGGACCTTAGAAGTCACAACAAGTTTGCTCTATTATCAGCTTAATCCATTTTCCTGTTCATAAAGGAATTCACCGCTGTATTTGCAGGAAATATTATCCCTTAAATCTTGAGTTTCAGGTTTGGAATGTTTGACCACTTATGTCCGGAGTCTTAACATAACTTTATACAGCAGTAATGGTGTCTTAGCTGTAGGCCACAGGCAGGTGTCACCTCTGCTTGATGACTTCACAGGAAAGCATCTTCCTCCTCATTCTTTCCTTGTTTTCGTTGTCCAGTTTTATATGCACCTAAGGTTTTCTGGCTAATTTTTATTCCATCTCTAATTTAAACTATTGAAAAATGTCTTCTTATCAACTGCATACTAAAAAGTGACTCAAAATACAGTAGCTACTTGCAAATTTTTGTTCCCGTGTACCATGAGGTCTTGGATAAATGATCAAAATCACATCACTCATTCTTATTATTCCAGTGTAACTATCCATGGAACATGACTGAGAAAATGAGAAACTGCTGCCCTCTGAAGCTTCTCAAAGTACTAAACAAAGCAATATCCCATCATACCTGAATATTACCTGTGACATCCAGCCACACGATATAGCTAAAAAAAATAAAAGGAAAAACAAATTCAACTACCAGCAGAAGAGATGATACATTTTATGTGTGTGCATTAATCACATATATTGGCCTCCAAAACTTCAGAACTAATTGCTAGAAGCAGTAAGATAAACTTGACAGAGTTATACTAGCTGTGTAGAATTCCTTTCCTTCTCAATAGGATTAGCTGAGCACGGCATTGTACGTGACACCATGGCACAGGATCAGTGCCAGCACTAGAAAATCAGCTCCTGTGGAGAGGCTTGACAAAGTGCGTGGCATACATACAGTGTGTGCTACAAGCACAAATTCAGGAGGTTCAGGGATTGGAAGCAAGATTTAAAGCTTTCAATCTATGCATAGGCATGTAGGCACAGACAGCATTGCTGATTCAAACTGACACAGAACTAATACATTCATTTCCTTTCAAATCCATGTTTCTCCTCATAGCTTCTACCTCTGGATGTTGAGAGATTACACTTCTCTGCAACCATTTTTTATGTGAGACTTGAGAAGAGATTCTTTTTTTCAGAGGAAAAAAGCCATACCGGGGCACCTAAGACCTATTTTGGGGCAGGGCTACCACAAGGAGAGAGCAAGAGAAAAGGAAAAGAGAGAGAAAGGAAGTGTCACAGACTGTGAAGAGAAAAACAGAAAACAATTATCAAGATGTACAAAGATTCATAGGGAAGGGATGTACAGAGATTAATTTAATGCTCATGCTCATCCTTTTATTGAAAAAGATGTATCCTCAACAGGTGGGCTTTTACTTTTGGGTGGAATCTTTGTCAAGGGAATCAAGCCAAGAGGGGACTCAAATGTCGTCACAGCAGCAAGATTTCTTTTTTCCTGGCCTGGGTAGAGGTATCATGTTCTGCAAAAGAGCATCTCATGAGCAAAAGCACAGATGATTGTCTTGTGAACAGACTGTCATTCAGCCCATGTCCATGTGAAACTCCCAAAGTCACCAGGGTTGTGAAATGCAGAAATAGCATTTGTTGCTATTGCAGGAGAGGGAATGAAAAAAGGAGGGGAGAAGACAAAAGTGAGAACAAACTTCACCTGTTTCAAAGTCATACAGAAAGTCAACATCCCAATAGTTTCAAAGGCAGCAAAAATCCCTGTCCTGAAATTATGGGGAAAGAGGATATTTCCCGCTTCCTTTTGCCTTAAAATTTCCCTTTGAAACTGTTTCACACCAGCACCATCAAAATCTTGGCAAACACGGAGGCAGAGGACAGACATGAACCAGATTTATAATGAAGTGAGGTAGAAAACAGGTGAGGACAGCTTTTTCCCTAGCTCTTCCCAGCTTTGCAATGAAAGGTTTTCAGAGCTCTAATTATAAATCAAAGCTCAAGTTCTTCTGTGAATCACTGTTTGAAGGAGCTGCAATTTTGTCCTTTAAAGCATTTCCTCAGCCAGGCAGCTGGATAAGGGAAGGGTGATTTTTCCATATTTTATAAGATGGGCAGAGAAGGACAGTCAGCTGCAGAGAATAAGGCAGCACAGCTGCCCCACATTAAAGAGAGGCAGAAAAAAAAGATGGTGAATAGCTCAGCCAGGTGGATTTATTTTCCTCATCACCCAGCAGCTGTGGTAAAATCCCAAAGGCAAAAATGTGTCACTGCTGAAACAATGACAGAAAACCAAAAAGAAAAACAAAAACCATGAGTCCATGACACAAATATGTTGTGGGGAAAGGTCACATACATGCATACATGTAAGGAATCTTTCACCTGACTCAGCCACTGAATTGCTGGGGGGCATTAAACACATTGCCTGTGATTTTTTAACTGTGCTTTTCAGGGGAGGAAGTATTGGAGATCGTAAGAGGTCCTAGTACTGAGCTGCAGTGAGAGTAAGATCCATGGAGGGTTATGAAAAATTCAGGTATTTCAGGACTGAAAACAAAAACATTTAACTATAGAGAAAAAGAAGAGGATAATGCACTCTCATTTAAAACAGGATGCAAAAAATTGCTTGAAAAAATCTCTGTGATACTGTCCAGATGAGTCCATCTCCTCTTTGAAGCTCAATAACACCTGGGCATAACCTGTGCAGCTACAGGGGCATTTTATAAGCTTTTCCACTTAGGTAGTTCCTTTGTGTTTATAGAGCCTATTCACTGTGTTCACACAATGCTATTTTTCTCTGCATTCAGTGTTGCAAAGACCAAAGATCATCAATTATAGAACAATTACAACTTTAATGATATTGTGAACAAAGCTCTCTTGCCATTCAGCTGTTTTTCTCTATCCTGCTTACCAGAAAATTCTCATCATCATCTCTCTGTAAAGTGAGTAGATCCCACCCTAAGACCAGATTTCCCCATGCCTTAGACTGGGTCTCAGTCATGAACTTGCAAAAATTAAGGAAGAACAAGAACAGTCCATATGAGACGATGAGCTAAATAAATTCTGTGCTATTTCATTCTAGAAAATAAAATCGTGTTGATAGGGATTCATGTGTGTAGCTGTGTATTAGCGATGATGGCTTGGATTCACATAAGCACCAAGGGATGCTTCTGAGTTACCACAGCTGAGAAGCCTTATGAGAAACAGAGCAGTGATCGATATCTCTGCTTTACCTGGCAGTTTCACACACATTAATGTTTTCTATGCCTGCTTTCCTGGACCTTACAAGGTCTCCTCCTCACAGGAGCCTTGGAAAGAACTATCCCATATGGACAGGCTTATGTTCTCAGTACGGTATAAATACACGCTCTCACAGCTGTCTCCAGCTGTAGGTAGTCTTTCCTTACAGCAGGAAGAGATTATAAATATATATATATATATATATATAAAAGCTTCTTTCTTTGCATCATTCTTAAGGACCTCCCAGGAGAATACTTACAGAAAAAAAAAACCAAACCAACAAAACAAAAACATTGTGCATTAGTACAAGTCAAAGAGCCAAATGCATTTATGAAAATCCCACTCAGTCCTGCTATGAGACAAGATTTAGCAGGCTTAACAGCCTAGACCCTAATATGTCTCTCATCTGAAAATGATAATTTCATTCAAGGAATAAGCTAAGAAAAAAAAAGTTATGAAATTGATTAGACAGTAGGCAATTCATGTCTTTGATTTTGTAGGGCTTATTTTTCTCTCAAAAAATTAATTTAATACCAGAGCCTTTATTTAGACTAGATTATAAAGACAGGAAAATTAAAAATGTGATGCAACAGTTAGAGAAGATAAACAGGAAAATTACTTGATGTGCAATGCATATTGAGTGTTCATATTTCCACTGTGAGGAGAGGAATCAGTCCTGCAAGTAGCAGAGAATCATGCAGTTCAGATGGCTCCAGGTGTTCGTTTCCAGCTGCTGTAGAAGTCTCCGATTTACTCAGTGGCACAAACCACATTTTTTTCCCAACATATTAGGGTCTAGTCAGTATCACTGGGTCACAACAAATGATATCCTGCTGTGCTGGAGAACATAAACAAGTAGATTTCACAGCAATTAGAGATTATAAAATAAATCTTAATGCATATTTCTTCTGAGCCATAGACACTGATTTTTTAAATGTGGCTCACGCTAGCTGTGGACAGCATGACTTGTTTGATATGGGGCCTATTGACTTTGTAGATGTGTGTCTGTGTGCACTCCTATCACCTATATGACACCTCAAAAAGAGTTTTAAGAGTTTAACACCTTTTAAAGCTGGGTAAAATTGGGAGGAGAAATTTCTCTCTTGCCCCCTTCACTTCTGCAGATTTCAAGGCATCTCTCTGAAATGTAAACATCTATTTCACACTGTTTACTCTGAAGAGGAATAATAAAATCTTAGATTAACATGACAACTTTTATCTAAAAAAGTATAAAATATTTTTATAATGATGCAGTGTGTACTGTGAGACTGTTGGGAGAGAGGCATGTAGATCTGTATGGATACTCATAGACAAGCATACACTTTTATAAATGCATCCACAGGTATACATCATGTAATGCAATGCTAATAGACAGTTATGTTTGTAATAGGCAGTTATGATTGTAATAGACATCAGTCAGCATGATACTCATAGACCTTTATATTTAAAGTAGAGTGGGCAAATGCTTTTAAAATAAATCTATATGAAGAAATAAAATGAACAACTTCTCATCCTTTTGCAACACACCTAGTCAGCGCACAGATGTGAATATTCCCCATGTGGGTATTAAATTTCAGTGGAATTTAAAAGAATTAATGAAAGCCTGCAGGAAAGATGGTGAGAATGAATCTTCAGTATACACCTACACTCTGAGTGCCTTTCTTTTCTCTGCCTTGCATGCTCTCCTCTCAACATATTCCCTTGCTTTGCTCCCAGAGGCTCCCACAGCACTTTCTGCCTTGCAGCACTCAGCCCTGCTGGTAGCACGCCCTTGCTGTACAAGGCAGTGTAGGGCTACCATCTTCAAGTGAGCACCACCCAACAAGCTCTCCCCTGGAGCCAGGCTCTGCAACTGTGTCGGGACACTGCTTCTGCCATCCGAGATGACATTTCTGTACAGCTTTGGCCTCGTTCACAGCAGGCACGCCCACGCTTGCAGAGATGGCTCAGGGACTGCTGAGGGCACGGAAAAGAGAGGTGCTATTAAACAGCCCCAGCAGAGAGGAGCTGGTCTCACCCACTCCCTGTCTCCACATGCCCCGCAGGGATTCAATTCTAGCATGTCTTTCAGATTTTGCATGTTCTTCCTCAGCTTCCCCGCATACCAGAAACTTCAGTTTCGTCTTCCCACGTTTCTTACTTCTCAAGGAAACTTTCAATCCCACAAGACTTTTAGACCATGCCTGGCAAAATTTGGAAGACTTGCTGAAAATTGGAGATAATAAGCAGAATTTGGAAGAATGGCTGTGGAGATAAAGAGTAGGCCTGGAGGCAAGCTCATTTATGCAAATCCATTGCTAAATGTTCTCTCACAGCTGGGCTGAACTTGCCTGCATAAAATGTCCCAGCCCTAGATAAAACTATATTTATGACCCAGCCTTAGAAAATAAAATAATATTTTTTAAAAGGTCAGTTAGAAGAGAATAGTGATTTGAAGTCCATGCTGATGAATTTATCCTTTTCAATTGCCAGTTTGTTTTTCTGAGACCAGTGGAAGACTCTTACAATACCAGAAATAGATGATACATGTTTTAAACAAATACATGAAAGCTTTGTTTCTGAGACACAGGGAAGCCTCACAAATGTGTTGGGCCCTTGGGTTACATGTCAAAGCAGCTAGAAGCATCAACAGATATATGTTCTAATAGAAAACAATAAATACACCTAATGTGTTTCAAAGTCATGATAGGTCTCTTTTCCTCAAATTAAAATTTTGGGGGGGTTGGCTTGTTTTCTTGTTTGGATTTTTTTGCTAAGTTTACACCTCCTTATATATTTTTTTTAAATATGTTATTCTCTAGGATTCGTAGAATCCATCAGATAAAATTAAACCAAACCAGAGCCACAAAGACAAGCTGAACCTAAACATCACTGAAGGAAAAGAAATTGCTAGTATTAACAACAGATCCAAATCTGCTATAAAAACACAAGCAAATCCTGTTATCCTTGCACTGCTAAATGAAAGCAAGTACATCATAAAAGCAAATATCTAAAGTCCAAAGAAGACACCAACTCTCAAGTGAATCTATAGTCTTGACCCTCTTGTCAGACAAAAATCTTAGGTCATTCCCATTTCCTCAATATTAGAAAAGAGCCTCATAAGCAAACCAGGGAAATGTATTTTTAAATGGATGTAAAACTGCAGTTAGAATAGTTGACTCCTGGTCAAGCTGCAGAGGATTCTTAAGTGCTATATCACAGGCATTTGGCCTGGCTTTGGTTTTATTCATGATTTTAATTGACCAGAAAAAAGTTGTTTTGTTTTAGTTTTGGGGTTTTTTAAAAAAGTGTGAAAAGCAAGCTGGACAAGATTGCAAGCTCTTTGGAAGACAGGGTTGAAAATAAAGCATACTGAAAAAGTGGAAAGCCACTCTGGAAATCCATAAGACAAAGTTCAATAGGCACGAGCCCAAAGAAAGTCAAGTGGGCAAATGACAAACCTGACTGCATGGAGGAGAGCCAGTAAGTAGAGCACACCACAAGCTGCATGTACTAAAATTAGGAGGATGCTGCTGCAGAAAGAGGTGTCACACCAGACCGTGTCACACCAGACCATGTCACACAGGAGCACTGAGCAGAAGGAACCACAGTCATGGTTCCAGTTCAGTTCATGCTGGTACCAAGGCACAAGGGACTACCTCTGATTTGAGATGGCTGGTATTGAGAAAGACAAAAGGAAACTGCTATAAAAAGAAAAGCAACAAGAAAGAAAGGAGGATGAACAGATGTAACCTACAGGGAAAGGGTACAGTTCAGATAAAGAAAGAAAAGGCTAATGGGAGACATGGCAACAGCCTTCCATTTCACAACTGGTTGCCATAAAAAGGCAAATCAATAGCTCTTCTAGAGACAGTAAGGATAGAAAACAAAAGAGGAATTTGTAGGACTGTTATTTGGTTAAAAAATTCTGACTCTCCTAGTTAAATATTAAGAAAGATCTAAACCAGGGTGAGGCATGGGAATAGACTCTGTAGGGATTGCTGCTAGAGATATTTCCCTGGAGTTTTATAAGAATAGATTGTACAAATATCTAGTAGGTGTGTTCATAGTATATTTACCATGAAATAAAGCAAAGAGGCATTTTGGTCTCTTGAGGTCCTTTCTCATTCTGTGTTTCAATGTTCTTGTGTATTTTGAAGATGAGTTCTAATGAAAAAATTTCAGCTAACGGATTTGTTAAAAATTATACATTGTTTTAAACAATGTGTATTGGTCATCTCCAGTACTACATAAATAATTTTCAATTTTTTTCTGTTCCCTGATAATTCAGTGTTTTTGGATACTGTACATTAAGCTTCTGCTAGAAATATATCTCTGTTATGTATTTGAATTTTTTTTTTCTGAGAGCTGATCAAAGTAGAGAATATTATTTTATGTTAATAGTTCTACTGATATTTTAAAATCTTAAAAATTATAAGCATTCACATAAATTATTTGTAACATATCAGAGATGCTTATCAAATTCTTATGTTTCTTATAAATATCTGATTCATTTTTACTGAAAAAATATCATCAATACACTTTTCTTAGCAAATGGAAAGAAATGTCAGTTGTACTCCATGTAAATATTATATTTCTCATGCAAATGTTCAACAACAGCAGATAAAAATTGCTACATGTATGGAAAAAGCTGAATGCTACTTTCCCCAGATGCTTCTAATCCATTTCTCCCCATATTAATCCAGTTCTCTTCATATCAGAAATAAAAGCCAAAAAGAGTAGAAAAAGAAAAAAGCCATAAAAAATATCACTGCCTGGAGGAATCAAGGTTTCCCTTACTTACAGTTTTGTGATGTCCTTTTAGTGAGCTGTATTACTATTTCAAAGCCAGCCCCGAGAGTGCATTACTTTTAGCATGAGGAAAAGAGTTCCTGCAAAAGGGCACATACCTTAGTAACAGCACAGCTGCCTGTTGTGCTGGGAGAAAAACCAGGGTTTGCTGAGATAACTAGATCAGCAGCAGGATGAATGTTAGCATAGCTAAATCTGCCTGGGATTTCTCTTCTCTCCAGCCCACATCCACACAGCTGTGCCAGCATCAGCCTGAGGTGCCCATTTGGATTCAGACATTGTGCAGCAGGTACTGACTCACGATCTGCAAGTGTCCATTTGTCTCAATATCCTCTGAAGGAAGCTGAGTATGACTGGATTGGAGTCACAGAGCAATCTTTTAGGTGTACAAATGAAATTGCACTCTTCTCCCCGGTATAAAATGGAACAGAAATTGCTGTCACTTTCTAAATATCGAACCTCACAAAATGACTGTAAAATCAGAATAAAGCCTGGAGGACTTTCAGAAATCTTACCAGTAGAGTTCTGGTTTTTGGTGAGAGCTGCAATCATTTACTCGATATGGCAAGGGTGAAGTAAGAAGAGACATAGTTCCATAAAGATATCTGAATATTCATTTGTGTAACTATAACTCATCCCCTAAAATAATAATTTAAAAAATTGTTTTCAACAAAAATTCTGGGTTTTTTTCTTAATAAAAAAAGCAGAAAAAGTCTCAAAGCCAACAAAAGTACCTATAACAGTAAGTCTGATGATGATGATGACATCTGTGCTAATCAGTCCTTTCTAGTAGCACAGGAGAGGGGAAGGTCATCCCATATAGTCTAAGCCCATTAGGGCATGTCTATAGGGAGGTATCCCCCACCACGTACCAAACACAGAATATTGCACACAGAAACAGCCTACTCCATTCATTCTTACTACACAACACCTTAATCCAAACTCAGATGAAACCACCCTAGAACTCCTCAAGAAACCTATGTTTCCTGAGGAGTGTCACTTGATGTGAGCATTGCACGTGGCATTGAGGGGCAATGAGTTATCTAGCACAGGACTCATGGGTATGAGAATTGATTTTTTCTAAAAGCAGCACAAAAGAGGAGGTCAAATACTGCCCTGAAGAGTGGGGAAAGCCACCACTCCACACCTTCATTCCTCTGGACTGTAAATGTCTTCTCCATCAAAAGCCTGACCTGTCTGGTGTGCCTGGCGGCTCGTGTGCTTTGAGATCTCTGTCAGAAATGTTTGACCCTGGGGATTTAGACCAGAAAGCCTGTCACATTTTGCAGCAGGTGAAACTGACTTATTCTGAAGACTGGTCAATTTATCAAGTTGTTGTAATGGCAAGATTGTCACTTGCCGTTATTGATGACACACAGTTCAGAGCAAAGCTGGCCATCAAGTTAACCACAGGCAAACTCACTGGAGCACCAGCTGCAATATAAACAAATCCCACCATCCACTAATCCAGGTACTGAAATGCAAGTGACTTCTGGATGAGAGATGAAAAAATCATGAATTTCAGGCAGCTGAGCAAGAGAAAGTGAAGGAAATTGTGGTGAGCTAGTTTTAGGCAATGTTTTCTGTCTCCACTGCATCTTGCTCAGAAAACATGACTTGTGACAGGGGATATCAGGTTGTGCCTTCCCCTTGCCTTACAGCACCTGTTTGTCCCTGCGATACCACAGATATCAATAAAGCTGCACCAGTGCAAGGCAGTGAAGAATCAGGCAAAGTAATTCTGACTCAGCTTTGTTTTGATGCATTTAAGGCTCACACTTTTGAAGCTTTCCTAATAAAAGTAGAATCATTTTCATCAACTTTCTGCATGTACAAAATAAATGGGGAACTGTACAACTGGTACCTGTGCACTGTTAACAGGCATATATTCATTTTGGAACCTGATTTATCTGCAGGAGATAGATTGCTGTGAACACTTTATCTGTAAAGGATGCTATTGAATGCAAAATTAACTCAAAATATCCTTGGTATTTAAAAATGTAAGATAACCTGATATTTCAGTTGTCAAAGAACACAGTTCCCTTACTGTTAGCTAATTCCAGTGCTAGCCATTAGTGACTTGTTGGGAAGTGAAGGATGCCTATTGCCTCCTGAGGAAGAAAATGTGCTTCCCAAAATGTCATGACTCTGCTTCACTTTTCTCTGACAGAGATAATAAATTGCTCCCTTAAAAAAGGCTAATGAAGTTTACCCATTTATGTTTTAAGGTGCTTTCAATTGCTTGAGTAGAAAGGCAAACCTTTGTTTTTGCTGCAATGAATGCAGATATTTTAGAGCAGACAGCTAGCAAGTTAAGCAGAGAGTATTTCCCAGGTGAGGAGGCAGAAAGAGCAACTCTCCCTCATGAAGGTCTCAAAATACTCCAGTCTACTGAAGCTTTGCTATAGAAAATTTAATAATACAGCATTGCTGGGACTGGATAACATATACTTCCTTTTATGCTAGAGATAGAATTGAAAATGGTGAGGATGTTCCTGAATGATATATATGATTTTCCAGGAAGATAGGGGAGCAGAGCTACACCTGACAGAGGTGCTAGACATGTTGCTTACAGCTTCACATTGCCAGATCCTAACAGTTAGAGAAATAGATAATGACATGAAAATGAGATATTTAAATTCTTGTACACTGAACTCTTCCCTCAGAAAATGTAACTGTGTCAAACAAAGACACATAGATGGTCACATTTTTTCAAATTAAAAAAATAAAAAAAAAATAAAACAGCCCAACATTTCTGTGCTGGATTCAATATTAAGTCAGAATTGTTCCATGTTCTTTGTTTATTCCCATGCTTTCCTTTTTTCTAAGTGCAACCTTTTTGGAAATAAAATAGTAATTCACTGCTATGTATGTATGTATGCTATGTATGTATACATATGTAAATACGCTATGTGTTTGCTGTATTTCTCTGAGTTATATCATGTGAATTATTTTGGAGAAAATCAGCAGAATTTTCCACGTCTACTTATTTTTAAGCCATCATTTAAAGGCAAATTCATGTCCAGAGGCCAGTTTGTTAAGCATTTTTTCGCCCGTCACTCCTGTTGTTACCTGTCATCCACCTTTCCTCTTGACATTCTCGACTTTGATTTTTGTTTAACAATTGTCTCAGCTGGTAAAGGCCATTACCACATTGCTAGGGTCTAATCAGATGAGACATTGTCAAAATGAGGAAAAACATATCAGTTTCATCAAATCAGAGAAATCACCACCTGTTATGCTACAAAAATAACAGAGTTTTCTTGTACTAATACTTCCTCTCTTTCCTTGTCCATCTAACATAAGAGCAAGTCTACAGCTTCACAAAGAAGAATCAGTCTGAAACCAAATTTAAAACTAACTAAGTAAATAAATAAAATTTCTCATCACCCCACCTGTGCTAGAGTTGAAGTATTTGGTTGATGTTTTCATTAGTTTCTTATCTTCTTTCACATGCTGCTGCTGGCTGTTGATTACAAATGCCACCCAGATTCATTGCAATGGATGTCGTTCCCGGTCCGAGCTGGTTCTGTAGGTGCTCATCTTCAGGAGAAGCCCTTCTGAAGCATGAAAGGGAAACAAAAGGTTCAGATTTATCCTAGTGTGCCATCACTTGCTGTAAAGCCCTGACACTCAGATTTGGTTCACTCCTCACAGCTATTTAAGGTGCAAGTTTTTGTGGTCAGCCTTTTGTGGAAATGTTTTTGATAATCCTTAGTTTACTTGCTAAGAAATCCATCTCCCACTCCCCCTAACCATCCCTGCACTGATTTTTTCTGCTTTTTCTTTCACAGGAGAAGTTATACTGAACTATTTGAAGACCTAGGTCACACTACTGCGGTCCTAGACTGTCAGGACTCCCACCATTGAGACTAGAGAGAAGAATCCATCCCTCTGCCAGAAAGTCACTTACCCTTAACAGAAGCCAAAGATTACCTACTCTTTCTGGAGGTTTTCTTCCTGTCACCAGCTTTCAGGTCATATTGAGGATTCATTTGTTTCAGGCAGCTGGAGATGCAACACTGTACTGTGTGTCTACATACAGGCAAAGCAAGGAATTGTTTTTCCTCCCTATCTGTTTGTGCAGAATTATTGTAGACTGTGTGTTTTGCTCATACTTTTCAGAGCAGCTGTCTCATGCTTTTTAGTAAAAGGAGAAGTTTTATGGCTGTTTACAGCACTTGGGCTCTCATTCTCAAAAGAAGGCAAAAATTACTGATTCTATCAAGAGTCCAGAAAGAATGCCTCAGCAAAGTGAATTGTTAACGTTTCAAAGGAAAATGCTTCTGTATTGGATAAGTATGGTAACTAAAACACAGACCGAGAGAGGTATCAACAAAATAGGAAAAGAGTGATATTCACTATGATAAAAGAGTGATCTCCATGGGTAGCTTGAATATGGATCATGGATTGAGAGAAACTCATTCTTATTCTTAGAGCTATTTTGTGAGAACCCCTCAAACCCACCAGCAGCTGCACTTGTTAGCACACTTGCTTTTTCTACAAGCAGAGCAGAAGTGCAAATTTTGGAGGAATACCTGCTTCTTCCAAGCAGTTCCATCTTAACGTATAGAGAACATGTGGGCAACACTAAGACAGTTGAGCTGGTAGCACAAGGGAGTATCAATTGCTAAGATTTCTCCTGAAAAATGTAGCTGCAAACTCCTTCTGACAATAGAGGCCAAAGGAAAGGACAGGGACATATCCTTTCAAACAGGATGTTCATCTTCCAGTTGCTATTATCCTGAAGCATGTAAGGTACTGCCAAGAGTTAATCTAGATGTGGGTGAAGACTGACAGCCATGGATGAGCCACATGGTAGGGCCTGAAGATTTCTGTGGGTGTCTAACTTTCATTTTTCTGATTTAATGTACTTCTAGATAATGACCCATATTAAGGTATTAAACAATGTCCTAGTCTGTATGATTGAAGATTTTTTCCCATCTTCAAATTCTGAATCCTCAGTTAAGTATTTCAGAGGATTTTCTATTTTTTCCACCCTCTTAGTTGATTTTTATACATACAATATGGACAGCTGCCCATAAAAATTGAAAGCTGTGTAGAGCTGGATTAATTTATCAGTCGTTTGAAGAAACTGACCCATTCAAAGAAGATTTTCTAATCATAATAATTTCATAGTGCATGTTCATGTTGGTTTGGCAGAAAAGGATTTTCCTTTGCCATTACATATTTAATAAAAAACGACTACAAGAAAACCAGCCATTCATTGAATTTAATCTGATTCAAATCTATTATTCTCACCCAAAAAAGGTTTAATTTGTACCTTATACAGCAGTGAGATACCATGCTCATGACTGTACTATGCTCCACTCTCCAAAGAGCTGGCAAATAGTCATTTAGGCAGGGCCAAAGGGCCAAGATCATACCCAAATGCACAGAGACAGGGAAGGGAATGAAGGAAGAGATTTGAGGAAGACAGGAGTTCAAAAGGATTGAAGAAAGGGTCACTTCGTGAGTCATACTGTTGGTGATACAGAAGGGCAGCAGGGATTTCTGGAGGCAGCTTGGTACAGCAAATCATACTAAATTACCTGATGTCCTTTCAGCAGTGCCTGGACTCCAGAAAGCGCAGGCCTCTGCCCTCACCTGACCAGGCCCATCACCCCTCCCTAGGCAAGCTTTCCTTTTAACTATTCCTCATTGTACAAAGAAAGAATGCTAACCAGAATCTTTAGCCTTTCTTCTTTAAAAAAACCACAAGATGTTAAAAAGGTCTCCTCAGAGAGCAGCATGCACTTACCTCTAGCCCGAGGGGTTTGGTGTTGTGCCCTTTTCCCTGACACTGAGCTGCTAATCTGAGCAAACATGCCAAGTTCCTTGTTATGGCAGGACACATGAACTACTTAGTGCCAAGAAAGGCCTAAAGGCATCAAAGTTTCTGCTTTTCTATGCACATGGAGAAGGATTTTCAACAGTAGCAGTGGAGCTGGTTTCTTCCAGTCTCAGCCCTGCTCCTCCTGAGGGTGCTACAGCAGCAAGCAGGGGGAAGCTCAGCACAGGAGCTGCTCACTTCCCCTTTCTTTGTCCTTACTGCTCAAATAGTCCCTTTCCTGAGCAAATAATGCTTTTCTAATGCTACGTCTCTCTGGGTACATCTCCTGCATTATTAATATCATCAACTCACAAAGAAAATTAACTGTAGAATTTGCCTCTGCATTCAGTGCTAATCCCCAATAAGCTCACACCTCCTGACCTTGTTAGCCTGAGCTTTGAGCACCTAAAATAAAATCCTGCCTAGCAGGCCACTGTGGCTGTGTGGTTAATCCAGGAGATCTCCCAGGTCAAAGGCTTAGATTTAGCTAGGGCGCTACTGCAGCATGTCTGAAACACCTTGCCCAGGTAAAGAGCTTTGGAAACCTGCAAAAAAGGGTCAGAGGCAGAGTTTATAGCATCATATTTTATCAGATTCTTCTTCAAGTGCCTCTAACAAAGATCTACTGCACGCAGCAGCGCTGCTCTCCATCCAGCCAGGCCCAGCAGGACACTTTCTCAAACAAGTGCTGGTGTCAGTAAAACCTGAGCTCACCTCAGGCTGAGTGTACTGATCTTCTATCACTTCTCATCTCAGCCTCCCCACCCTTTCTTCTCCTAAAAGGGGCTCTTCTAAGTGTCTAGGTTTGATGCTTGATTTTCTTGTTAGGCTTTTATTTTGTTTGTTTGGGAGTTTGTTTGGGGTTTTGTTGGTGTTTCATTTTGATTTGGGAGGGGTTTTTTGTAGTTTTTGGATTCTTTTTTCTTTTAAAATCCACTGACATTTATATTTAATTACCTCCCACAGCAGATTGCTGTATCTGCTATATTTTCCACACAGCTGCGCAGCTACAGCTATACTAGAGACTTCCTCTCTTACAGATGAAAGACTTGGAAACGCCGCCTCACACACACTGTTCCTCACTGTGGCAGTAGGAACAAGAAGCTTAGCAAACTGGAAACTTTCTTATTTCAAGTTTATTATCATTTTTAGGAGTCTACTATGAGAGCAACTAAATCCATTCATTATTCCTTACCTCAAATTCCTCATGTGGTTTTGGGGTTTTTTCACAGCTGTTAATTGGAAAAAGGCAATCATTCTGCTACACCTTTAAATAACTAACTTTCATTCACCTTTTGTAGAAGGAATAGAGATGCTAATTAATTCTCCACATCTTATAGAAATCAAATTTCTGTCAACAACAGTGGGGGTTATGACTGGACCGTTGTGTTGTATTCTACTGGCTTTTTTTTTTAATTGATAAAATTCACTCATTGATGGAATCTCAGATTTAAATATTTGAGAGTCTGTCATCATTAAGGGCATACTCTCTCTTTTTCCTTAGGTTTCTTAAGGAATCATAAGGCAGAGACTGTTGCTTCAGTGGGGAGATCAGGTGAAAGAGGGAAGCAAATACAGTGTTGGGTAAAGTTTTTCCTGTAGAAGGCTTGTCAAGCCACAACAGAGAACACAGACAGACAGACAGCCAGCCATGCAAACAGCAAAACCGTCAAAGAAGTTCCCTTTTGAAGCATATTCTCTCTTGCAACAATATAATGCTGATTTTTGGTAGTGAGTGATGAAAGCTGTCCTAGTCATGAGGTGAAGCTGGGAAGATAAAGTCCATGTGTGTAAACCTGCCCTATATTAGGAAACCCAGCTTATTCACAAAATGTGTGAGGGGAGCCCCCAATGACATTTAAAGGCAACAGATTTACAGTGGACAAAAAGGGCATTATTTTCCAACACAGAAATCAGAAAAATTAATCTGCTTATTATGCAAATTGCAATTTCACTGTGTTATTACACTCAATGAGGTAAAAACTTTGTAAATTTGAAGAAAGGATTTTGCAGGCATATGCACAAGATTAGCATCTGCTGACTGTTATCCAGGAAAAAGTCTCCAAAAAAAATTCACTATTCTTAGATTTCAGGACACAAGACTTGTCTATCTTTGAAGGTCAAGGATTCCCTTTATACTATTACCATATTACCACAGTGGTTTATTTATGAACACAAGTCATATATTTCCTAATTGTGCAATCTTGATAAAATATCCAACCAAAATGTTAACCTCAAAAAAGTAAACATTGTTGTTAAGACTATTTTCTGAGTTCTGTTGAGCATCTGGGAATTTATTGAGAAATGTCTATATTTCACATTTCAGAGGCTTTTGTAACTTTTCTGAGCATTGGCACAGAAAGTGAAGATGTATTTATTTTGCTTTGACAAGCGAATGCTCACACAAGGCTTTGGAGGAAGGGTGGCCACACAGTGACTCTCTCAGATAGGCTTCCTTAGTCTGTGTTTTTCAGGAGTGTGCCCATCTGCCTTTAAAATCTCTTTGTATATCTCAAAATCCACCTGTGGATCTGCAGCAAACATAACAGTTCAAGAACTAATCAATGGCTTGCTATTTTCTGTGATTAAAGGCATTAGGCTTTAGCCTTAGTGGTCAGTTATCATTATTATTTAAAGAGATTTGTTTTATACTAATAAAGTATATTTTTAATGTAAACTGAGAAAAAGAAAAAACACAGTGGGAAAAACTCAACAGGAACATGACCACTTTCTCCTTTTTTCCCCCCCTGTATCCTTCGGTCATCAGTCCCCTGTGCATATTTCTGGTATTGGCTATATCAGTATTTGTAACTATTTCGGTTCCATATCTTGTTTGCACAGGTGTCTGATACAGCTGGAAGCAGAACATATCAAACAGTATAGGCTAGGCAACCCATTGCAGGGAATCCTATGCTCACTCCCAACAACCTTTTTCTCAGCAGGCATTTACCTGAGTAGAGGGGAGCACAGGTCCTATCCTAAAAACTGATGACCAGATGAACAAACAGCAGCATGTATCCAGGCACTCCACTACTGATTTCTGAATTTAATATCTTCTGCATCACAAATTCCCTACTTAATCACCTCAAGGCAAAATGGCAGGTGGGAGCATATCTCAAAGGATGAATTCTTTTGCGCTTGGTACATCTGACTTCTAGTGGCAGGACGCAGCTTTTAAAAAATTTATTTTCTCATGGCTTCAAATAAAACTGTATTATAGCCACACTTCTGAAAGCCACACCAATTTATAAGGCTTTTGGAACTACCAAAATGTTCTGGTATTGTAAAATTGTTTAGATGTACTGATGCTGAAATATTTCACTGAATTATATAAAAATATTTTATTCTGTTAATGTGAAAACACTGTAACATAATCTTCAATCTTCAGTACAATATGCTATTTACAATCTCATGTTAATCCAATAAAAATTAATACATGTATAACAAAAAACAATTAACCAAAATGGTGTAGTCAAAATGATATGTTTTTACCTTAGCAAAACAAAATGTTTTGACATAAGAGAAATAAAACAAGACAGCTGAAGTGATTTGTTTCAGCCCATTTTCAATGAAAATTTCATCAAAATTGACATATTCTCCAGGAACATTTTGACACTGCTGAAACAACATGTCACAATGAAACACGGTCCTATTTACACTGGTTTTGTTTGCCCTAATTTTAAGAAAAGGAAAAATCATGCAAAGGGCTGGCTGCAATGACACTGCAGATTTTTCAGGCATAGTCTTTGAGGTGCTAGCAATTAAAGTGTTTTTGTCCACTTACATCTTTAATTCTCTTTCCAAAAATAACCCAATAAAATTCTTAGTTTGTTCCTTAGGTGAATATGACTAAAAAGATTTGTCACTCCCCATTCTTTGCTACAGTGAAAGTTCAGGAATAGCTGTAAGCCTTTCATGACATGTCTCTCTTCTTGCATTCTTTATTTTATGACTGGGGGTGATTTTCCCTCCTGCACACTTAGCCCTCACACACCTTCTCCTCATTTCCATGGTACAAAAGCTTGGGCAAGCTCCCTTTTACCTTCTCCTTGAGTATTCATAGGTCTAATTAAGTTAAATTCAGCTTGTCTGATTTGAGAAGTCTTATCAGGAATACTAAACCTCTGCAAATAATATGCATAGACTGAAGTATTCCTCCTGAATGCTAATTAACTATCATATAAGGCTTCATACATAATCAAGTGTCCAAATTTGCCAGAAACCTTACAGGGAAAGAACATAAAAATAAAAATAAAATGAAGAATGAAAGAAATGCTTTAGAAAAAGTATCAAACAAAAATCCTCTGCTGGTAATTCAGAGCAGCCCAATAACCCTGAGCATATTTCTTGATTCATACTATGACACCACCTTCTAATTTTAACTGGGAGAAGATGGATCTTAGCCATTCCTTCACTTGGGCTGCAGAGACTGTAAGATGGTGAAGAAGGAATAAAAAATGCTAGGAGAGTCATTCAGCCTTCTCCATATTCTGCAACAATATTTTCAAACTGAATCTTGAAGAAAGTAAGTCACAATTAATTTTGCTTAGCCCTTCTTAAGGTTTCCATTTTTTTTCTTCTGGAACTTCTTACCTTAGATTGCAACTGTCTCAGGGCACAGCTCTACCTTTGTGCAGATTAGTCCTCCTAAGGTCCAGAGAGGAATCCAAGCAGCCTGAGTAGACCCAAGGAGGAGGCTATCATGAACCAGAAGACCACAAAGAAAAACTGCTGGACTTGTCCACCTGGATGGCATGCAGAGGCTCTCTGATGCTGACAATGTGATTGATCTCACTGGACCTAAATATATATGATGTAAATGTCAAATCTGAGCCCCTTGCCCACGTGCTGCCCTCAGTCAAACAAACAGAAAGGGTAGGAATCCATCCAGACTGTTTCTGGCATCTGCATTTGGGGGAGATGAGCTGTGCTCTGGGAGAGCCTCTTTCTCTCCTGTGATTGCACAGGAGCCCAGTGCAACAATGACATCCACAGACATCCATGGTGCTCATGCCTGCAATCAAGTGGGATGATTTCCTTACCAGATTTACCAGCTGGACCTTGCTGTGTCATAGGATAACAACTTCCCCTCCACAGAACCAGGCCTGAGTCTGCTGGTGTGCTCTGTGTCCTGTGGCTGAAGTGTCCTTTAAGACCAGGATAAGATATGTGCATGTAAACCAGTTTCTGCCCGCAGGACCATGCCCAAATATACAGTTAGGAAGTTGGTGGTACAATGGAACAGTCCTTTAGGGTCGCAACAGTCTTCTATATCCCAATGTACAAAAACCTGGAGCACAAGAACTGGCAAGCACTTCAATCAATGTGCCTAGAATACTCAGAGCCCTCTTCCTGTGTGTGCTTCTCATTATTGTCCAATTTATTTCACTAAGTAGGTCAATTCTTCCTCTTCCTTAACACTCCATCTAATACTTGTGACTCTACCATAAGAATTTAATTTGAGAATCTTTTGCTGCTATCAACCTTAATTTTTCCCTTCCTCAGTTTTCAACTATTTCTTCTTATCCCTTCATCTTCTGGTACAGTGAATTAGTTCTTCCTTTCCATCTTTTATATTGCTATTCTGAGTGGATCAGGCTATGATCAAATCCTTTTCACCTTCCAATCTTGTTATAATTTCTTTTCTCTAAATTGGTATTTTCTTCAGGTTTTTTCAAACTATTTCTTTTCTCTCAAGCTCAGCAAGGAAAAAAATAGACAGTTTTGCAAGGCTACACAGAAGGTCACCGGTATCTCCACAGCTTTGTGTGAGATCTTGTAAAATGCATAATACAAACTATATAGACTAGTTTGGCAGTCCTGTGTTTGCTTATGTCCTCCCCTATTCTTAAGCACACAGCATCCAGTTCTCTTGCTTGATCTTCTCCCATCAACAAAAATTTCATATATTGTAGTCCTACACTGTCATAGTCTCAGATGTCCATTGCTGGATAGCAGGAAAGCACATGCTATGTTCTATATTAGTGTAACTTCTAGTTTTGTTTTGTTCTGCTGAAAAGTGGTATGTTCATAGTCAGAGTCCTAAAAATTATGGTAGGAAAAAGAAGAGAGAAGAGAGAAGATTCACATTGCATCGTGAGCAGTGAGCAGATGCATTTTTGTTTAGTTCTCATTGCTGTAAGCATTTCTATTTTTAGACATTAAAAAAAATCCTTCCTTTTGTTTTCTTTTCTGACTTAAGCTGAGTGAATGTTTTAATATCTATTGCTGTTAATCATGGAAAAAAAAAGTACAGTTATGTGTAGTGTGTAAAGATAAAATAGTTTACTCTGCATGAATACCAGTATATTAGCTGGATAAAACAAACAGAAAAAGCTGACTGATATTCTTCTGAATTCTTCACTGATGGGAAGAATTTGACTGATGTCCCTATGTGTATGACTAATACATGGATGTATTACATGGATACAGTGGAAGAACAGATGGATGAGATTAATCAACAGGCAGATGGATTGATGAATTGAGAGTAGCTGTATTGAGGGGAACGTCAGGTAAAAGGAATACTAGAGAGAAAGAGTGAGTGCAAGCATACTTGTAGAATTACTTCTTCCAGAATGAGCCCTGATGGATCTCTTTGGGAATCAGCTGCTTAAATGCAACTCCCTCTTTGCAGTGAAATTGTCTTTACTCTACAGAGGTGCAAGGAAGATGAGAATAACCTTTAAACAGAGTGAATCCTAATTTAGACCTGAAAGTACAGAGAGGTGTTAATGAGGGAACAGTAGGACAAGATTAAATCTTAGCAGAAGACCTAGTCTGGCTTTAAACAAAGAAAATGTAGAATACATTTGCACGCAAAAATAGCTTTTCTTTTTTTTTTCCTGCTAATGAAACCTAAGACTTTGATGTAGCTTTCATTTAGCCTGTGTTCTCCTTAAACCCACTCACACTTTTTAAATATCTGAATTTCACATTTTGGACCTTAATGATATGGAATCTTAGCAAGAATTGGGGCTTCCATGTACAAAAATGATGCAGTGATCTGCCTGTACTAACAGCAAGGGTGCAATATGATGGTGTGTGGTTACATCCCCTGATGTTAGCATTTGCTGTTGACAGTTTCGAAAAAGCTGAAATTGAAAGAGCTTCTCCTCCAAGTTTCTGCTTTCAATCTCCCCAGGGAGGTCGCACTTGTAACAGTAATAATTAGTTTATTCCATTTTGGTCTTCAATATGCATTTGTACAATGTTCTGTGCATGCACACTGTACAAATATTTGTGGACTTTGGCCTCCTAGGTAGCACAGCCCAAGCATCTCCCACTTGAGTTAGCCATGTGAAATAACCGCTCCTCAGGACCAGCAGCCTTCCCTGCACAGGGCCCTGCTAGCAGTCCTCATGCAATCCACCATCTCATTTATGCTACAGATAAGGCACAGCCTCAGCTTTTGGTAGGCAGCTACTCAGTTTGAGCACAGCTTCTCAGAAAAGATCAAAATCACTGATACAAACACTCGACAGATTTTCATATACTTTAATTCAAAAATTATTCTACTGAAGCATATGTCTTCTGACCAGTATTCACTAGAAAAATGATGTGTTTTGGGTTGCCAAGGTGACTCAAAACAATAGAAGTTAGAGGATAATCTTTCTACTTAAATAAGGAAGACATTTGAGAGAAAATTAAGCAATAGTAGAAATAGCATTTTTCAGCTGACTTCACTGAGCTTATACTCACAGTCACATTATTTCTGAAGCTATTAATTTCTACATCATTCTAAAACCTGATTGGTTGTGAGAAGCAACATTGCAGAAATGAACCATGGTATTTTCCGTTATGTGCTCTCTGTATGTCTTCTGAGTCATTTCTGATTATCTTGCTGGAAACATTACACTGCGAACAATTCAGACAAAGCCAGCTGTGTTATCTTTTTCGTCTTCTGAGCAATGCAACATCAGCAGTGACCAGATGACTTCAGATTCCTCTCTGCTTTGTACTGCAATAGTGGGGTGGTACACTCTCCATAAACTTGGCAAAGTTAAATTTTTCCAGGCTGAAGAAATTAATTTTAAGCTGGAAACCAAAACATAGAGTTTGCAGAGAAAGAACCCAGAAAAAACATCAAGATCTTTTTTTTCTGTTTGCATTCCACAGTCTCAGGTTTTGGCTTAAACCCCATAGAAAGGGAAGAGTGGGAGGGAAGAGGAGGGTGGGAGAGAGAGAGAGAGAGAAGAAAAAAAAAACCTGTCCTCTAAATTTTCTAAAGTTATGTATTAAATGCAATTTTTCTGATAACAAGGGATGTTGCAGAGAAATCTCTGACAACAGATATCATGTTCTTCTTCTTCACTCATCAGCTACAGCAAAGATCTCAGCCTTGGCATCAACCCCTTCACTGAAAATGCTCTGTTCTTCTTCTCAAAGAGAAGCCTTCCTCTTCCAAATACCCAGAACCATTTCTCTTGCTTGCCTTTGTCCTGCTAGGAAAGGACTTCCCATCCTGGGGGAATATCTGGGTTCTCCTATTCCCGTGTATTTCTGTCAGATAGCCATTTACTCCCAGTCACCCTTGGCCATTTTTATGAATACATCCATTAACCAGGAAGTAGCCCACATATACCAAGCTCATTTCTCAGTTACCAATGAAGAGCTACTGGATATTAGCAATTCCCCCCACATGGCTTATCTTAAACAATGTGCCCAAAATATTACTGAAAATGCTCAAAATGCTTCTTTTATCTCAAGTCTCTCATGCCACACAGTTCATTCTCCCTCCTGTTGTGGTTTTTCTTTTGATAGAGGAAGCTGTCCACCATTTATTACACCTTTTTTTTTACGTGTTGATCTTAAATCTAAAGAAATATTAATAATATTTTTTGTCTTCCATCTCAATTTTTACTTTTTTTAGTTCTATAAAGGATCAGTATTCTCTTCAGGGATCAAAAAACACATACATAGGCACTCAAACATATATAAACAATAGTAGAAAAATTACTTAATCAAAGATCCAATTCCTCTTGTTATTTCAAAGGCTACTACTTATGAAAAAAAACACAGATAATTTCTAATTTTTCAGTCTCCCTGAAAATGCTGCTGCCTGCCCAGCCTGGATTAATCTGTGTATGGCTGTGATTCTGGTGCCATCAAATTGATTGTTGAGGTTGGCAGAAGCCCCAGTGGCACCTGGTCAACCTATGGTTTTAAAAATGAATGAGTGCCAGAATAATTACGCTTTATTGTACCTGATAATTTCTCCTGGAAAATATCTTAATAAATTGATTGCATGTTTCAAGCAAACCTGTAATGAGAGGATTATTTACAAAGGCCACACAGAAGCTGTTATTAAAAAGTAATCAGAAAGAGAGAGGAACAATGGCAGGAGGGCTCAGTGGGGAAACCTTAATGGTGGGGAGTTTAGGATTTGGTTTTTGTTATCTTGCTGACATTCTAATTAGAAACTATTTCTCCCACTTCATTACTGTCACACACTTTCTCTGAATTAGCTTTCACACTTGATTAAGGAGAAAGTATTTCTTTTTTACATGCCAGGATGAGTCAGTGCCAATCTTTTTGCTTTTGTCTCTCAAGCCTGAACATGCAAAATCCTGGTGTTCAGACCTGGATTCTGTTGATGTTGGATTTGGGAGTGCCACATGTGAGATTTTGCTGGGGCATCTGAAAGCAGCAGGGTCCAACAGAGAAGCTAGCCCTATGGCTTGTGAAATGGACCCTGCAATCCTGCAGGGAATGGAGCTGTTAGCCAGACCTCTGCAGACACAGAGCTGGCCCTGTTAGTTGATGTAAAGTGTTGACGGTAGGGGGAAGCCAAGTAATTTATTCAGCCCAGTCCTGTTTTGAATGTTGAAAATGTTAAGATGTAAGTGAAATAAAATTTCCATTACACAAAAATGGTGTATTATACCAGAGCACCCCTTCCCCTAGTCATTTTCCTCCCTAACTAGAAAATAGGTTTTAAAAACAAATGAGAAATTAGGAATCTGGAGAATTTGAGGTGTGAAAAAAAGGATTAAAAACCCTGAGTATGTGTAATTAGTTATAATTAATTAGCATATGTTTGCACAAAACCTAGTAAAGCCAAGCACTATGCAATTGCTGCAGTTCAGGGGAAGGATGTCTAAATGACTGGGAAGATTGGGTTTAGGATAGTGGTACTGGCATCTGAAGAACACAAAATCCAAGGTGGAATAAGAATCATGCAGGATGTGAGTAATGTTCCTGACAGAAAACAGCAGAAGTTCTGGAGCCTGAAAGCCTCATGGATGCCATGCAGGCTCAAAGCTGCTTCCCTGGGCAGTGCTCTCACTTCTTTCTCCTTCAGTACTGCAGCCAGATGGACAATGGCTGGTAGTTTACCCTGGGTCTGGATGCAGAATGGACAGAAAGGATTTTCAGAATGAAAATTCTTCGCTGTTAATTTTTGTAGGACTCAATACAGAAACTCTTCCAAAATGGTTTCACTTTTGCATTGGAGCTCCTTAAAAAAACACATGACCAAACCCAAAAGGTTTTATTTTAAAATGTTGTGTTAAAATCTCATGGGAACTGCAGCTTTGGGCTGTTTGTACCTGTGCACAAGGTTTACAGGTTGGTACATCTGCTCTAGCAAGACACCAGGGCGAGCAACCAACACCTCTTTTCTCTAAGGAAGGGGACTGCTGAGGGCCATGTGGAAAATGCACAACCAACAGTCCCCATTCAAAAGGCTGGAAGGGACCCTGAGGTCCACAGATAAATTCTGGGCCATGACAACTCTCCTGCAGAGATTTAGTCAGTTTGTGTTAGGGTATCTCCCTAGAGAAAGGGTAAGAAGACATTATCTTCATCACTTAAAAAGAGTCTGGGGTGAAGCGCTCTCTCTGTCATCACCAAAATCACTCTCAATCCACCTCCTTTATTGTTATCCACTTCAAAGGTGTTGTCATGTTGTTTGAGATGTGAAAAAAAAAAAGTAAGAACCTCATAAAGCAAAGGGGAAGAAGTCACATTTGCTGTGTGCAATAAAACTACACAGCAAAACTCATTCTGTGTAGCACCTTTCAAAATGACTGTTCTATAAAATCACTTGGGATTAAAAATTGAGAGACAGAAGTGAATATAACATATAGGTTGCTTTAAACCAAGCTGTAAAGTGAAAGATTAACACAGCTTTCACTTACAAGTCTCATAAGGGACTTGAAAAATGAGAAAGAAGAAACAAGCATGATGAGACACATTCCTAGCAGAGCATCAAAACACGATGAGGAGACAGGTATGCAAAGCAAGACTAAACCTTCCACTAGGCAGTAAGAATTACAGAGGAACTCACACAGAGAGCAGCCAGTCAGGAACAGACAGTGACAGAAGCCACAGTAAAAACAGAGAGAAGCCCAGGAGAGCGGCTGCAGCAGATCTCTGGAGGACACTTTTGTACTGGGATTATCAACAGATAATGGTACTTCTTCCTGAGCCCAGGTTCCTTCTGGACTGTCGAAGCAAACTTGCAGGTACTCAGATCAAACACATGATCAAAATCATCCATGGTTTTTTAGCAGCTGCTTGACAGAATCCTGGTGGACAAAATCTGGAGGTATCAGAGTCTTGGCAACAGAATCAAACCAGAAGTTGAACTAAATGAAGGAACTTGGATCCTTTGATTCAGTTTTTCCCTCCAGTATACCTGTGAGCATATATCTCTGTTATTTTCCTACCTTTTTGTTCTTGTTTTTCTTTAAGGTGAAAAGAAGTTTTACTCCAAGGCAAATATCGCTCCCACTTGTACTAGTTCTTTTCTCACTAACAGCACTCTTTACCACCAGCCTATAAATCCTCAGAAGTTCTAAATGTAACAATCTTTATATCTGGCAGTTTTCTTGTAAAATGCACAGGCTTCTGGCAACTAATATAGTAGAAAATGATCATTATCGTTATATTTCTTAGTGTTATGGCATGTTAAACTACTGATGTACTGATTCAAGAATAATGCCCTCAGCACACGGGTCCAGGATGAGGCACTCTTTGATTTAGGGAAAAGCTGACTCTACCAAGGCTCTGCATTGCCATACAATAAGCTCTAATCTTTACTCCTATTAGAATCTATCTACTTTTTTCCTGTGGTATCTAGGGATCTTTTATGGTATCAAATCTGTAGCAGTGTTTCAAATAAGCATGAACTCTAACATTCTGCACGTAAGGTCTATGCAATCCTACAAACCACCATACAACATCCCTTCCCCCCAAATCTGGAATACATTACAGGATATTAAGGCAAATCATTGCAAGTCCAAAGCCTTGCCTGACACTCCAACTGAAAATCCATTTAGCGGTCAGTGCATTTCGCCGAGCATTGATATAATCTGCTGGCCATGAAAAATGTTATTTTGATTTCTGCAGAGTTTCACTCCAGGCCAGAAGTTTCCCAGTAGTTTCAGGAACACAGGAAAAGTAATAAATTAATCCACACTTGAGATGAAAAAGTTTTGGCTATCTGGGACCAGGTTTCTTGCAGGAAAAAGCATGGCCCAGCTGTTTTCTGAGTACTGAACAGGAACATAGTTCTGACAGAACATGGATTCCTGCCTAACAAACAGCAAATGAGCAAATGAGGGTCATGAAATGGAATGGGAAATGCAAGTATGCTTCTCTAGACACATTATCTCCATTAGAAGTGGTAGAAATAAAAGTTTGTGGATTTCCAAGTTCTCAGGTAGTACTGATATTCTCAAATTTCACCTGGAACTGTTCCATTCAAAATGATCCCATGAAACAACTTTCCACCATCCTCCTAAAATGGAAGTTGGCTGCAGTCAGAGATCTGTTTGTGATAGACATTAATTGTTTATTTATTGTGGGGGGGTTGTTTGTTTTGGTTTTCTTTTGGTTTTCTTTTTTAAAGAGCCCTTCATATTCTAGGACATTGTTTTTTTAAAATATATAGTTATTTTCCTCAGCTGTTTTGAGTGCTTTCATCTGCCTGTCTCTGCCAGCCCTGTTGAAGCAGACTGTGAGCACCAGTGCTACTGGCTTGGTTTGGACACCTCTGAGAGAGACAGCAGCCACAACATCCATGTCAAGGAGTCTCTGTTCAGACACTGTGAGTGGCTTCTTGCATGAACACAAAGCCCCTGGTAATGCTGCACCACCACAGAGCTTCTTACTGTCTTCTTCCAGCATAAGAATGTTATGCCCACGTCCACTTGGTGGGTTTGGGGAAAGGTTGCTTGATTTACTCTGGGCAGTGCACAGGAAGAACAACAAAATTCTCAGGAGGTTCAGTAATGAAGTATTACTTACAAACTTTGGAACATAAAGGTAGAATAATGTACCTGGCAAATTTTAAAATGTGGCTATTTTGGTTAGAAATGTAACAATACAAAAGCATAAAAATAACAAGGAAAAGAAAAAGCAGAAGGGAAAGGAAAGGAAGAAAGAATGAGATAGAAAGGTCACCACCCTTGGATCCAGTGATGAAATTTGATTACTGAAATTTCCATTGGTCAGTGATGATTGCAGTCTTGATCCATCAGGTGTGGGAGAAGCCCACAAAACACAAAGTCTGCTGGGTTATTAGATACTCAGGATAGGTAGGAATGCCCAGGTGTCTTCCCTGGGACAGGAAGTTTTACACTGGGTGATGAAATATTGTAGATCATGGGACACTTTGGGAGTCATTGAGGCGTTCTAAGACGTTTCCTCTCACCTCAGTGTAGCTAATTCTGGCCCATCAGAAGGGTTGAACAACTTCAGGCTTTCCTAAGAATGTCCCAGTACTTCTCTGGAGGGGTGTTTTCAAGCTGAGCCACTTTTGTAAGGACACTAGCATGACAAAAAGCACCATCCCACCTCTCAGGACCAGCCTCTTCTGTTGTCTGGCTCAACACCCAGCTTGTGGTGGGTGTGCACCCCCTCTGCACCACCACCTGTGTGATGGTTACTCTAAGTGGAAATTGTTTGGATCATTAACCATTAACATTCCAGTCTCACAGCGTGTCAGTGCTAACATTGCACATTCTTAGCACTTACACAGAGTGCTCCTTTCTATGAAGTTAGCTGATTAAAGAGGGCTGCTGAGTAGTGTGGAAACACAGTTTAGGGCAGTGCAAAACTGTGTTCTGAACCCAGATCTGCTGGATTAGATCAGTCTCTCAACAGACGCTGTCAACTCCTTGCAGCTGTACAAACACCAAAATGAGAGGTTGCACTTCTCCTCTCCCCAGGCCCCACCAAGCATGAGATTAGCCATTCAGCTACACTCAGGAAGATTTAAAAATTGCTAGGAGAGGAACAGAGGATGTAGCAGAGGAACAGGGTCACGATCAATGGCACAAAGTCTAGCTGAAGGACAGTAGTATGCAGCACAGCCCAGGAGTCCTTACGAGTCTGATCCTGTTTAGCCTCGTCATTGATGGTTTGGATGATGGGTTAGAGTGTACCCTCAGCGAGTTTGCTAATGATGTGAAATTATATCCCAAGCCTCTCCAAGCAGATGAGAAATTACCCAATATTCCTTTCAGTAAGTTCTCCATCAGCCAGAGGCGTTATCAGAATTTTAAGTCCCTCTTTCCAACTGCTGAACAAGGTAAAACTTCCTATTACACTGGGTATAGAGAAGTTATGTATTGAGGTTGTGATTCATCAAGTCTTTATTGATCTAACCCACACAGTTTAGTTCTTAGAGAGAAAAGTAGAATAAAGCCTGAATTCCATAATCTTCATTGGGTCAGATACAGTTCTTGTGGAGAAGTCACAGTTGGTACAAAGAATTATAATTTTTATATGCATCTATGAATAGAAATGACTCATTAGAATTATAAATATTCCTTGCTCCAAACCCCCAAATTAGATTTGTTAGATTATTTTTTTAAAGACAATCCAAGCATTCTACAAGCCAGCACCTTACTAGGTGATACATTCCATTATGCCTCATTCTCTCATCTTTTGGTATAAATCTTTGCAGATCTGCAGTTTATTTCACTTTTCTTCTTGCACCCAGCCACTACTGTCTCATTGTCCCCTTGCTATAGGCTGGGAAGCTTTAGATATTTCCCTCCAAATTAATAACTAGTAAATATACTCAAACTCAACTACCAACCTTCTTTCTCTGGTATTTAAAGACCTTACCAACCAATCTTTTATTCCTGCAGGGTGCACATAAATTATAGATTGTGACATGTTTTCCATCCCAGCTATAGTAGTGTTTGTGGGTGCTCTGCATATTTCTTTGGTAAATAAAGATGAGTGCACACTTGCAAATACAGGCACAGACACCTGGATGTGGATGTGTTGACATTTCTTAGAGCTTACATATACACACACACCTGTCTCAGCAGGGGTGTATCTGCCTACAAAGCCTGGATTACCAAAGTGACAAAGAGCTTGAGGTTACATTTGCTTTTACTCCTGTTTAAAGTACCTCAAAATTCTGGTCCACGGTCCTTTAAGTGTCTGACCCTTTTCTGATTCTTCAAGGTTGGCATTCAAAGGTCTAACAGGGAGCAATAGGTGTGCTGCCCAGTGAATGTTTATTCAAATGCACACATAGAGAGCACAATGATGTGTGTGTGTCCACTCACCTGCACAAACTCACATGATTTTAGCTGGAATCTTGGAAGCTCTACAGGAAAACTGATGCATTTTATTTCAATATCACTTATTTTCCCCATTTTAATGGTAATAGTTGTGACTTGAAGAGTCACAGTAAAATAGAGACTGGCCTTGAAATACTGATCTCAAAACTCCAACATTAAAGTTGTATGTGACTCTACAGCACAGCTAGATGGACTAATATGTAAAATGATCAATAATTACAGTTGCAGATTTACATTAGCATGGAGGGAACACACAGAAAGTCCTAGAATTTAAACACTCTGACAGCCAATTTTTTAAATTTGGTATCTTGCTGTAGGGTCACCAAATCCCAGCTGCCCTGGCTGCCCACACAAAGATGCCATTGCACCATTCAGGAACAGTTTTTTTCTGGCTGTTTATTCTCTTCCAATTCATCCATATTGAAAGTTATTCCTTTAGGGACACCTGCAACTTCCCTCTTTTCTGATAATGCACAGCATGTGTGGTTTTGAGAGCTATTTATGCAATATTTCCATTAACAAGCTGTAATTAAACCATCTAATTAAAAAAGCAGTAATCTATTTAACAGGGGGGTTATTTTTTTAAAGAAAGCCTAACAGAACTGTGATTAAGTTCCTCTGCTAGATGAGCATTATGGTTTTTCATAAAGCTCTTAATTACTCAACCCAAAATGTCAAATAAATTAAATTAAAGACATAATTTTATTTTTCTGAAAAGAAAAACAATAACACACACTAGAGTAAAAAGCTGTTCCAAAATATCTATTAATATAGTGGAGATTGTTTTTAATGTGTTGTGCAAAAGTTGATTAGTGATGTAAAATATAGTGAATAAAATCTTGCACTTATTAGACAAACATATATTTATTCCCAAAATATGCCTACAATTAAAGAGCAGGAACATCTCTTTGGGGCCGCAGCAGTGGTACCTCTCAACGCAGCAACTTGCTCCCAGCTGGGCTGAGGCAAGAAACTGTCCTGGAAAAGCACACAGGCCTGGACATTCCCCTCTGTCCCCTTGTGTTCCCACAGCAATCACCTTTGTTGGATCAGGATGTTAGATTGCACATTTTGCCTGTTAAATTTAGTGTCTATTTACAGCTCTGCTGTCTGCAAGGTTGTCTAATCCCATTTTGAACCCTCTGATGCTGTCTGCCTCTGCAGGCTTCTGGGCCAGCAGCATCCAAAGGTTCCCTGTGCAAAGAGCTGCTTTCTTTACTTGCTTTAAGCTGTTATCCTATTAGTTTTTATCAAGTGCTCTTTAGTTCCATTCTTGCAGGATTCAGTGGTTAACAATTCTGCTCCCACTTTATCTGTGATCTGTATCTTATCATAACCTTACTGGAAATCTTCGATTTATTTTGCTCTATTTTAGTTGCCAGTTACTTTTCCTGAACATGATCATCCTCATCAACATTTCCCAGGATGATAATCAGCCCTCCCTCACTCACATTCTGAGACAAATGTTTCTGAGGACAAAAGTCAGTCAGCAAAAATGGGCTGCAATTTCTAGAGTATGAAATTATGTCTTCTTCTCTGTCTAAAAAAGAAATAAACTTGCACTCTACTGAGACACTTTGGGACCTCTTTGAAGAGTTCAACGGGAATTCTCTGCCTTGTAGGAAATAGAATGGCCCCAGCTTAAATAAGAGCAGTGATGCTCAGTCCTGATGTGATGGAGCCCAGTGCTTAAATTTGCACAGACCCTTCTACTCCCTGCATGCTCAAGGGACTCCTTGTGTGGGACTGTCTCAAAAGGGCCAGGCACACACTGGGACTGTGGGTGCTGCAATAAAGATGGAGCATTTTGGCTGCTGCAAGCCACAGGCACAAGAGCTGAAATCCACCAGACTCTCCCGAGTTTCTAAGTTTGGCCCTGCTCTTACACAGATGTAGTGTGGTGGAGAAGGAGGGATCAGCCTACTCTGAATGCAAACGACAGGAACAGGAGGAAAAACAAAGAGAGAGAAGAGATAAAGAAGGGATTTGCAGAAGCAAAACACAGCCCTGCTGTTCAAGCATGTTTGTGGACCTGCTTGGTTTGGACCTGTATCTTTTGCCATGCTGGGGTTTGTCTCACTGCCAAGCCCAACAGGAACAAACAGATCAGGCCAAAAGAGGGTGTTGTTGTTTAGTTTGAACACAGAGCAGTGATATGTGAAATGAATTTCTGTACACTTAATCTTAGCCAAATGAGGCTGTCAAATGTTTGTTTCTCCAACCTGAATCAGCACTTTATACCAAGAGGAAAATGTTCTCTGGGTGTAAAGCACAAGTGAGTGAAACGAAAAACCATGGACTCCAATATTTATCATTTTCTTTCTCATTAGGATCCCTTGTTCAAAAGCCAGAACATGCTGCCTGTGCCTCCCCCATCTCTATAAGCTGCCTTGCTCCCTTGTTGCTGTTCCCACAGGCAGCAGCTAAAAGGAGCCATTTGAGGTTGTCATGTGGGAGAGCTCCAGTGAATGGAGAGTAGGAGGGGGTGCGAGGGCTGCCCTGTGACATGCACCCAAACTTCCAGGAGCTGTTGCTCGTGCCTCATCTTGGGAACAGGAAGGTGGGCTGAAGGTGAACCCACCAGATCCCCAGTGGTCTTAGGCTGACCTGCAAGGGTTTGAAAACACCTCTATCTCCTGAGCAGAACCCACCTATCAGTCAAGGCAAACAGGACAGCTAATGTTAACCACAGCTCAAAGTGAGGAAGTCAGGGATCAGGTATGGACGCTGAGCTTTTCATTACAGGAATCTGGTACTGAGAATGCAAAAGCAGTACTTGATAGGTCCTTGTTCTCAGTTACAGCATCCATTTAACAGGACTGATTAATTAAATTCTTCACGGGATCCCAAGGAGATATCACTTTAAGAACCAGCAGTGCAATGTTTGATTTACTCTATTAAACTTTTTGGGATTAGGCAATTGGGTGGGTTTTGTTTGGTTTTTTTTGTTTGGTTTGCTGTTGTTGTATCAGTCAATGAAAATATGTCAACAGAGTCTCACATCAAAGAGAATATCAAGGGGGAAAATGCCCATGCAGCCAGCTTGTTGTTTCCAAAGATTATTCACATACTCAGTATGTGTGCGCTTGAGGGAAAGAAAAATGGCAGGGAAGAAAGTTTTATATGGGAAGCAAAAGTTATATAAATGCTTTTTTGTAGGAAGCTTTTTATCCTGCCACAAAAGTTAAAAATCCTCATAGAAAGCAGAGGTGAATTTGTAACTGGAAATTATATCACTGTGTTGCTTAATGTAAATTCTTCTTTTTAAGATATACTGTTATTACTGTTATTAAATGCACAGGAAACAGGAAATTAAACAGGCCATATATAAAAATGGAAGTGGTTTTGTTAAGTTCATTATGCAAAAAAAAAACCAAAATTGCTAAAGTTGAGGAGAGGAGAGGAGAGGAGAGGAGAGGAGAGGAGAGGAGAGGGGAGATCGTTACAGGAAAAATATCCACAACTGTAGACAAAAACAGTCCTGTGATTTGATGGGATTTTTCTTCTTTTTTACTTGAATTTCTTTTTTTAATGCCGTTAGGATATGATAGTTTCTTACATTAGTAGAGCATAATGTATAGTTACCCCATTATACACCGTTTCATTACTTTACAACACAGCATTCTTTTTAAAGACAGATTTTAAGCTAACTTATTAAATGCATGTGTTGTGGTTGGCATTATCTCTTCAAAGGAAATTAAACCCTACATCTGAATTTCAACTACTTCTTTCAAAAAGATAAAAATCAATCCAATTCTACTTCCAGAAACACTGGACAAATCCAAATACATGTTGTCATTGCAGATTTAAGCTTTAAGCTAACCAAAATCCCTTGATGTGAAATGGTAAGAACCAGCATTTTGTTTCTATCAGGTTTTGAGGAACAAGACATTTGTGTCACAATGAGATGTTTTTAATCCCACCTAAAACCTTGACAGAAAAATGCACTGAACACTGAGGGTTCTGTTTGCCTGGCATAAGGGACAAGGGGAAGAAAAGCAAGAGGAAAAGACAAGGATTCTTTTTGGGAAGAAAGAGAGACTGTCAAGCCTGCATAGTGACTTGGTTTTTTGAAAAGCACTCCTTATACAAAATGCTAGATGTATAACACCAGAGGAAGTATACAAAGATGCAGGAATCAGAGCAACGCCTTTCTCCTTTTTATTCTCTCTGAGCTGCCACAATAGAGTTTTATCTCTGGACTCTACCAAATGAAAAATCCATTTCGTCTCAGATTTATGACACAGAAAACACTTTGGGCTGGAATCTAAAACCTAAATAGGACTTTATTCCAGCTGAACTCAGGAAGAATAATCACACCAACAGCATCAGAGCTAATAATATCCTGAACATATTGATGCTTTTGTCTATGTGGGATTTGCCTGAGTGATTCTGCTCCCATTGCTATTCTGGGATGTGGGGTGCTGCAGAGAATGACAAAAGTGCCTTTATTTGGTTATGTTGAAGGTACTACATCTTTCACAAGCAGATGATCTCTAGAGCAAGGAAGCTTTTAGGGTAAGAATGACTCTTCTGCAGTCTCTGTGCAGGGTCTGGCATGGTGGGTCCAAAGCCCAATGAGATTGCTTGGAGCTGTAGAAATACTGCACGGAGTGATACGTAGGATGTGTGAGTGACACCCACAATGTTCTTCAAATCCAGTTTGATCACTAAGTTTCATTAGTGTTAATGGTTGACACCTACAGAGAATAATTTATACCCCCAATCCAAATGTCTTAAATTTGGATCACTGAAAAATAATAATGAAGTAAAGATCTGAGGTAAAATACAGGAGCGAGCATGTGACCCACGTGTTTTCTATCACAAACTCCTTGAGATTTTCCACACAAAATGACAGTTGCCTTGGCAGATGACAAATTCTTAAAGCTGACAAAGTCTGGTACACCAAACGTGGAAAATAAAAATACTTGCCTGGCTTCAAAGCTAACCACATCGTGTCACATTTCAATGTTTCTCCTGGGTCCATAGCTGAACAATATGTTATATATTCAGCTATGATAGAGTCCTGTGTTTGAACCTTAATATTGTCATATTCAGACATGATGAGTCTGAATGATGAGAAATATGAGGCCAATAATCATTTTACTTAAAAATATACATGATTGGTGGTAAAAGGATCAATATATTCTTTTCTATTACCTGTTTATGGGATTCCCACACATACTGTCCTGAAACATACTTTACTCAGCTGAGTATAGAGAAGTGTTAAAAAATGCCCATTGAAAGCATTCCTTGTAATGTTAAGGAACCAAGGGAAGATAACAAAGCCCACACCCTTATCAAAACAACACAACTGAGCACATTTTGCTTGCAGAAGTATGTTATTTTGCACTTTGAATTATTTTTTAAAGAAGATCCTCTCCTGCTTAAAGGTGGGCATGAGTTGATAAGTTAATGGTCATTTCACATTTTTAGCATGGAAATAACAACACAATGAAACATTTTTGTTAGAAGATTGCTGTATAGCTTTGACAGTCTAAAGGCCTAGGAGAGATGCATTTTCCACAGTGGCCAAAACATGTGTAAAGTGTCAGCTCTTTAGAAGGTCCTGTTACCTTTAGTAAACATGAGATATGCTCCTTAAAGGACTAGGACTTTATCTGATTTTTCTACTGCAACAAAGCTGATGTGTCTCGTTACTTGTAAACTGATCAGTCAGGCTCACATTTTAATGATAGACACAAATGTATCTCTAATGATTTTCTTTCACAAGAATTACGTAGGGAGTCTCCCTGAAAGTTAGTTAAATGAGCCTGTTATAAATCTGGAACACAAGCATCTCCCTGCATAAATTTACAAGCACTGATTCCAAAAGGTTAACAATATGGCAGATGGATATGGTGATGTGTGAACTCAGAAAATTCAAGGTTTGGTTCCAAAAGCAGCTAAAAGTCTGAGCATTTCCTCAGTCTTGAAGCAGGCTGCCTTGACTGACGCAAACCACCTGCTGCTTCAGTTCAAGCCAGAAATAGTCCAAGAACAGCACTTATGTGTCTTTTGCTCTGCTTCTGCTCTTCATTTCATTGAGAATCCAAAAGCGTAGATGTAGAGGCAAAAAATTACACAAGCAGGATCTCTCCCATTTAAACAAACAAATGTCAGCCACTGGAAGAAGTAGGAGTAGTGTCCAATTCTCAGTTATGGCCAAATGATTTCAGTGCTCATTTTTTGCTGAGATTCCTCCACTTGAAGGAATATTTTTGCAATACCAGGAAAGAAATGTATTTTCTATCCTCTCTGTGCAAAAGCTGTTCCTGCATCCTTAAGCATCTGATTTCACACTGTGCAACTTTTCTTCCTGTGGATGCTCTCCTTTCATGTGGACAGCCTGAAGCGAGTGCAGAGAAATGGAAAAACCTCAAACTAAAGAAAAAATGTATATATTTTTCTCATCTTTCTGTTCTTTCTGTGTATTATACTGCTGAGGCTTTATTTACTCATCAGGAAGACCAAGGATGATCTCCCATGACCTTGGGTAAGTAACTACTGAAAATATGTGTACACAGCATAAAGCTGAGCTATTCAGGTGCCAAGCTAGGTCTGACTAAATGGAAATGGATGGTGTAACTATACCCTGAACATCCATTGATCATGGTCTCTGGTGGTGCATGAAACTGAATGAGATTAGCACCTCAGGCCCCATGCAGAAGGGAAGTTCCCCGGGAGCAGAGCGAACCTTTCTCGGGCAGATTCACCTCTTGCACAGAGCAGGGTCACCAATACAGGTAAGGTTTTCTACTTTAAAAAAGCCAAACATCTTACTCCTCCTCAGCGTGGTGCTGTGTCTCCCTCTGATGGCATCTGGGCCACACTTCCAGGCTGATGAACATGATAAAATCTGGTAACAGAGAGAGTCTTTTTAGCTCAGCTAATGAATTTATTTAGGTTAGAGATCTCAGGTTTAAAAACTTCTGTTCCATCAAAATGTGATTTTCTCTTTAGCTTTCTAATGAATTGAGTCCTAGGGACAATTTTTCAGGCTGGAGCAGCTCTCAGCCACAACTGAACTCAATTCATATTTGCAACACCACAAGAACAGAGTCACAGAGGAGAGATTCAACAATCAGTACTTGCTAGAAATGCTGTAAGGACTTTAGCTATTTCAAAGCGAATTAACATCAGTTACTCTGAACATTCAGTTTGTGTGAAGGCTGTAAAACAGCTACAGGGATCTATAATTTCTCTGAGTTCCTCACAACTTGCCAGTAGACTTGAGGTTTGAAACACTTCCTAGCTGTCTACACCTTGTGACTGGCACCTTGGACCCTGGGAGGCTTTGCAGCCACCACGTGCTGCTTTACTGTCCTTCAAAAGCTCCATCCTACTGATTGACTTAGCTCTGAACCCCCATTCACAAATGATTACAAAAGATTCATCCCACACTAGCAGTTACAGGAACTCTCTAACAATATTTTTCAGCCTATCGTTTTATTTAAAATGCAAATAATTGCTTTCTCTCTCTTTGCTCAGCCCAGCCTGTCTAAGAAGTCTTGAATCAGGTAAGTTTATTAGGAAAAAAAACAACTGCATGCATTTGATGGTCATTGTAAGAGTTCAAAATAAAGTGAAACACTTTACAAGAAGGGTCAGCTGAAGGTCCACTTAAATATTCTTCCATTGTTAATACTTCAAATCAGAACAAGATAAAAAATTCCCACTAGTGACTCAGTACTCACTAGTCACTGAGTGGATTTGTGCTGGAAAAAAAAGGAATACTGAGAACCAGATTCCTTTCTTCCCCTTACATAAGCAGCAATTATCTGTTTATGTAGGATTAAAAATGCTGTCTTCTCATTGTATTCCCACACAACATTTTAGCAAAATACTCAAGGCATTAAGAACTATTAAATAGAAAAACTCTTCCTGCAATGAAAGCACTCAGTGATCTAGGAGCTGGGGACAAGAATGAAGCAAACATTTCTTGTTACAAGGCTCATCATCTGTGCAGCCTGGATAAATAAAAATAAAAGACCTATAGCAAAAATGTGATTAAAACTAGCAGCACTGACATCAATTTCAGTAAAGTCACTTTGGTTTTTAATGTTTTAGTGTGTTACACTGAGCTTCAGAAAGAACAACGACATCTTAGACCTGCTGCTTCTAGGTTTGAAACCTTTCCATCATCTTTGAATCCATTTTATTTTTTGGAAACAAAACAACCAAAACGTAATGCTATAACACAAAAGACTGATATTAGTAAGAGGAGATTGGAATAATAAAAATGCCTCTGCAGGAGCCAAGACTAGTGCCTGTTGATTCAGCCTGGGGCATTGATATAGAAATTCACATGAAACTGTCTAATCAGAAGTAAATGTTCCTTTTGCAGAGCATTCTTTTTGTTTCTCTAAGCCCTCTGTTCATGGAAGGGTGACTGCATGGTGCTAATGATTAAACCCAGGGGGAATTCAACCTCTTCATTTCTGTATCTGTCCAAATTCCCTAGAGAAGTTGGAGACTCCTTTCCAAAGTTAACGTGTGGGGGTTACTGCAAGCATGTGAAAATCTATTTTTCTTTGGCACTTTACACAGTCCCCATAGAATTAGTTCATTATTAACCTTATTGAAAAGAACTCAAGTGGGTTATGTTTTTATATTTTGCAGGTGGCATAAGCTGATTTTACCCCTAATGTGAGGTAAAACTTTGACCTATATGTGAACCTTGCTGCAGTGAGAGCAGAGCCAGGCTTCAGCTAACAAGCCTTGTAGGAGATTTGTGGATCTGGAACATGCCTAGCACAGTTTTCAGAATAGGGTTCAGGCCAATCAAAGCATGGGCTGGCTGATCAAGCCAGTGTCTGCCTGCAGAATACCATGGTCATCCATTTCCTTCACCATGGCCATTACTATCTGGCTTCCAGATTGGATTCAGCTACTATTTTCACCTGCTGAGCCCTGTGATTAGAAGTTCACCTCAGCCTGACCACCTCTGTGATCCTGGCACAGAGCACCAGTCTCTACACAATACTGGGGGTGTCTTCAGATGGAATTTGTTCCAATTGCAGTAAGATTTATCCCTTGGTTTGAGATCTCACTTAACAAGACTGTGGGTTTTTCATGGGTGAAACTGCTTAATTGGCAAGGATTAGCCCAGTGGGTCCGCACCTACGGCAATTGGGTTTGGTGTTCTAGGGATAGTAACCAAGACCTGGATTACCCTCCTGGCTGGGCTGCCAGTTTGGATACTCCTCTAGAGATACGTGAGACTCAGCTAATGGCAGTATTTGTATAAGACTGCCATTGGCAGGTTTAACTTCTGAATGACTCTGTTATGATCAGACATTGATATTTGGGAATGTAGGACATGGAAAGTTTAACAGGCAGATGTAATGAACCCTTCTGATGGGGCAACAGTGAAATTCATTTGTCTTCCAATCATTTCTTCTGAAAAAGAAGAATATACTGGAGTCTTATGTAGGATATGACTGAAGATTTTTTTCCTTGCATGATGCCTTTAGCAATATCTATCTGGTTAACATTCTGCATAAAAAGCCACAGTACACGTATCAGTGGAAAGAAATACTACGAGAGCCAGAGCACCTCGTCAATTGCGATCAGCCAGTTTAGTTTGCTCAGTTTAATTGAAAAGTTCTGAAAGTCAAAACACAGCCAAAGAAAAGGCACTGGTCTGGACCAAATTCTAAGGATCTAGGGATCCTTTGGGCAAAACTCTAGTAAATGCTTTCGGACAGGGAAATTAGACTGTCAAACTAGAGCTCAAAATGTTGTGCTTATAACATACCACATCCTCTGATTTTTAGTGGGAACAGTTTACACCAGCATCTGAAGAGAATGTGTGTCCCCAGTGGAGACCATGGGAGTTCACCATTCCCTCAGAGCACTAACGTATTAAAATTCATCCTGTTGCTTTTCCTGCTCTCTTTCATGCACATGCACAAGCACAAAATTGTGTTTTAAACAACACACATAATTACCTCAGCTTTTGGAAACAAGCTGCAGGATAACACAGGGTAGAAATGATTTCTGACAAAGCCTGCCTTTAACAGCACAGCTGCTAAGAAGAATTGCTCTGTGCACAGAGCCCATTAAGCCACAAGAAGGTGCCCATATGAGTAGGACTGCACAGACTTAAACATTTGGAAAGAGAAATATGCACAAGCTGTCTTAGAGGGAAAAGAAAAGCGTGCCTGGGAAATACATTGGGGAAACTTACTATTGGTCCTCCAGGCTGCATAGCCCAGGGACTGGGGTTGCTGTAGGGTAAGATGGCACTGCAGCTTTCACAGGTAATGATTTAGATAATCTCCAATCTGGATATAAACCTCTGAGTTATTGTGTGTTGTCACAGTGTCAGTGCCTTAACCAGTCCTCCCACTTGTGCTTTATAGATTGTACAGGAGCAGGATTGCATTGGTCTGTTTCAAACCTCGGAGCAGTTAATCTAACTGAGGGGTTTAAGGTTTTAGCAGGTCCTTCTAACAGCTGCTGTGCTAGTGTGCAGTTAACCTTTATTGCCGTGAGGGCCCTATTAAAAATGAGCGACATTCAGCTCCTTTAAGGAAAAAAAGATTATGCTTCCAGATGTGTTGATACACTTGACATATGCCCTGTGATTGCAGAGGCTCTCAGGCACCAAAAGAGTGCTGTTTTCACAAAGCTGCAATTTTTGTTTACGCAATATATACACACATGCTTGTCATGGTAATTTGTGCATGGCACTCCTAACCTGAGTGATGAAAATGCAGAGAGAGAGAGATTGAGCGAGGCAGTAAGACTGCACCATGCCTAGCACTGCATGTGGAAAACCCAGCCTCACAAGCACAGCCTGTGTAAAAACAGTTTTCTTTGGCTTGCTCCAATTAGAACATACATAAACATTTTCAGTTGTTGCTATCATCACAACAGTTTAAACACACAGAATAGAGTCATTTTTAAGGATATGCAATTATATTTGTGAGTTAAAGCATTGAATTCGGTTCATTTAGACTAGGAGATGCACATTTTGTATTGCTGTTCACCATTCAGAAAGCAGAAAGGCAATTGCGTGACTGTAGATTTTGCAGTTGTTACCACCGACAAGTATACATTCAGAAATCCATACCCAAGACAAGGGATTTTTCACTCTGCTCTTTTTAAAAAAACTTTTCTATCCTCTGCTCTGTGACCAAAAGGAATGCAATGGCTCCATCTACATTGTAGGCTGAGTCTGGAAGTGACGTCTCACTTCTTGACACCTCCTGACATCTCATTTCCATATTTCTTATAAAACCAGGAAACATGAACAAACTAGTCTAAAGAGATCTACCTGAAAGGTTATTTTTACTTTTCCACTTTACATCCCATTCCCCAGCCTTACCGTTCTTGCCTCGCTGCATCACTTGGGAAGATATTCACATGTCAATGCAAAATCTGTGGTTGTGGCACAGGGCAAAACCCTATTATCTTACCATGCTTAACCTGACAACCTTTGACAGGCAAGATGAAAAAGGCTAAATAACATCATTCACAGACAGCAAGTCCTGACTATGAACAGAGATGGTTCAAAATTAGTATGTCTCATAAACATAAAATCTCTGATTTGTATGAAGAATAGTAACTTCTGCAATGTGAGAATGAGTTTGAGAGAAAAAACACCATCTCGGTGCAGATCCAACTAGAAGAATCCAAAACTATTTAATAATTCAAACCACCTTTTAAAATTGATGCAAAAAGCCGTTATTTCAAAGTAGCTCGTCCTGGGCATTACAGCAGTTCTGCCATCTTCCAGTCACACACAGGCGGGTCTCAGGGGTTTATATCTCTGTCTGCCAGCAGCCAAAGGCACGTAACACTGGAACTCATTTCAAGAGAGGGCTGGAGTACTTTGGAGAGTTCACACTCGAGAAGCATTCAGACAAAAAATCTACCAGAGTTTAATGATTCTGCAACAAATCCATGGGAAGGTCACAGGCATTTGACCTTTTGATGACTGATTGATCCATGGATTACACATACTGATCACAACTGGCCTAAGGAATCTCTCTGCTGATTACAAGACAGATGCAAATGATGTAGAAAAGTATTAGAGAACATGAGCTCACAAATGCTATTTTTGATTCTCCTCTATCCCAGATCCACTTGGGATAACAACACTGAGTCATATCCTTTGCTTTATTTAAACCCTGTGACATTTGCGTGTTTTTCCTAGTAGCCCGATGTATGGAGGACAAGATCTGCATAAATATCAACCCAAGTAATCAGATTCCTAACAGGCAGTGAAACACAAAGACACCCTGTTTGCTCAAGAATTCTCTGAAGCAGTGAGGCTGTGACCCTACTCTCACTTTTTTCTACATCTGCCCCACGTACCTGAGAGAGCCTACTGGTGCAGAAACTTAGCTAAGAGTCTTTTGGTCTGACCAAACCCGAGATGAACATTTTGTTTGCTCAGTTTCTGTGAAAACCTAGAAGCATATTTAATTCTTGCTGAACAGATTTTGGAACCTGATTTTAAAATCTGACTTTTAAGACTCTGCCCATTCTGATCTGTAACACATCCTGCTTCTTCCATGATGCCTTCCAGTAGGCAGAATTTCCCCGGAATGGGTTAAAGTGCATGCTGCCAGGTTTTCTAAAACAACACAATTGGCAACCTAATCTGAAAATAAATGTAAATAATTTGCTGAATAGAAATATCCTAATGTACTGCTGAGAAATGTACTGGCCATCCAGATATTCCAGATTAGAGCAAAGGATTACACACACAGACACATACACTCACAGCCTGCAAAATCTGGTTACTGAACAAAATAAATAGAAGAAAAATCAATAAAATTGGGAAATTCCTTAGGGGTCTGGGCTAATTTGAAGTATAATCCTCAGAGTTTTACTTTGAATATATTCCAAATGCCTATTTAATTTCAGTGCAAAGTTTGTGTGTTGATTGGTAATTTCTTTTTCCAATAGTTTTAATTATTTTAGGTTTGTCTAAAAATTAAAGATAATGTTCAAAGTATAAAGGAAAACAATTAATTAGAAAATGACAAAGTGAAGCATCTTATTTTTTCTGTTCTTGTTCTTTTAATCATTAATTTGACCTAAATCATCAGAGCGTTTTGGTAGCCCCGAAATCCGCTTATAGTTATTTTGGCAATTTACAACATAGCAAAGCTTTTCAAGTGTTCTTTTAATGATTCATTGTATTTGCTCTACTTGAACATTAACAGAAGAACACTTGTGCTCGTAAGAAAGCTGGAGTATTTCTGTGGGAGCTGCCATCACAACCATTGCTTGGGATGAAACAAGTAGCACGCAGCAAAAATACAACGTGACTGCAGTGATCATTCACCAAACAGGAACTAGCTGGTGAGAAATATGCTGCTGAAGCATCTGCACACCAGCCATTGATTTGATCATTTCAAACAATGAGAGGAGACTGACTGTAAACACACACTAAAAAGAGTGCCTAATCCATCAAATAAATTGTTTGCTGCAGATGGTCCTTCCAGCTCCATCTATAGGTGTGTAAATAGAAACAGATGACCATATAATCACGGCATGCAGACATACTGAGTTATCTGGAGTACCAGTTTATCTCCAAACAGCAAGCTCCAGAATCCACAAGTGAGCCAGAAGTGCTTACAGACATCTTTTTGCTCCTGGAGAGGTTTAACTTTTGTGTTTTCTGCAGGGCTTTTTCTTATGCTGGGGGTCAAATATTTACTTGCAGCTTCAAGATATGCAGCACGAAAGGATAAAGAACCAGCGAAAGGAAAAAGGAAGTCTTTTAAGATAGTGGATTTTAAGAAACAAAACAAAAACAGGCTCTGGAGATGACTGCATATCACTAGCTGACACTGAAACATCAAACAATACTATCCAATTCTAATCTTAAGAGACAGAGAGCTAAAGAATCTGAGCCAAAGAACCACTTCAGGAAGCCATTACATGTGGTGCTTCAGCTTACCTGTGAGCACAAACCCAGAACAAAATATAAACCCAGCAATAAACCTTACAAAATCTACCATGTTAATCCACTTGCAGTTTTGTGCATCTCCTCATGCTGAAGTCAAAAAAAGGTGGTCAGAGAAGGAGAAAGGAATACAGAATACGGAGGAAAGACTTGGAAGTTGACTGCTTTTTTGCTATTACCACCTGTGCATAATCACAATTGGCACCGAATTCGGTATCTCAAGGTCCCACTGTGTTGACTCTGCTGTGAATGCCCAGGAGCCACCATGAAATAACTACAAAAATGTAAAAAACTGCAACAAATAGACATTTTTCAGAATGGAAACATTTCAATGGCCTCGAAAAATTTTAGATTCAGGCTTACTATAAAAAAGAAGTAAAGCTCAAAGACCTCACTGAAGTCAATGGAGAGCAACAGACATGGCCCTGGGCTGCTCCACCCTGCTTAAGGTCAGAAGTACATAACAGAGGTACCCTTGTTTTCCTGTATCTACTGAACAGAGTAACCAGGATCCCAGCTGGGGCATGCCATGAGGAAAATAGCTGCTCACAGTTTGGAAGAGATGAATTAATCTAGGGGGTCGGCCACCCTAGCTCCAGAGCGCAAGGCGCTCACTGCCCCACTGCCATGTGAATAGGTGGGGGGAAGCAGGCAGTGCAACACATCTGCCAGTGAAACAAGTGTGCAGGCTGGGGACACTGCTTCAAACAGGGCTTGGTCCTCTGTCCCAAACAGCCACCATATGGGAGATTCTACTTCCATCTACACCCAGCATAATGCAGGCAGCTCCCACCCACAGTGGCCATGCCACAAATATGCACAACAGAGAATCAGATTACTTTAATGTGCTCTCTGTGCAGGTACACCTCCAAAATATTCAGCCTGAAGCCAGCACAGCATGTTGCAGTCTGACAGACGGCATACAGGGAGCAGTTTAGACCTCACTCTCTCCATTTCTCTGACTTCTGCTAAACTCCCTGGTGGAATTTGAGGTGATGGTTTTAACCTACATAGCCATCACTGCTTTGAGACCTTTTAAGCTTATTAAATCCTCCCTCTCTCTCTATCAGATGCTGATGCTGTCTCTCAGGGAACCTGTACCCATGTGGTGTGTCAGACTCCTGTTTTTGTTATCATTCCATGCAAGCTATCAATTTTCTTCTTTCTCTACAGCTACACTGAGCAGCAGTGGATCTATTCACAGGCACACCCCTTATTTAGCCTCTGACTTGTAAGTGATTGTTAAGGTGCTTGAGGCACCGAATGAGTATCTACAAGTACATTCTAAAAAGAGCAAAAAATGAATAAAAGAACAGTTGTCTGCTGCACTTGCAGTTAATTATCTACAAGCCTACTTTCCTCTCCCCAGCACCCACTGGAGGACTGAGCTCACATGCCAGAAGCCAGGCATCTGTGCTCAGTGTGGCATTGAGGAGGCTCAGCAACATGTGTTCACTACTCAACTGTACTTCCTTCATCTACCACCCATCATGCTCGAAAATTTAACACTAAGCATCTAATGAGGCAGAGAGACATCGGGTCCCTCAACCATCCTCTGATATGTCCCCCAGCATGCTCTTTCTGCTCATCTGCCTTCTGTATGATTTTCTGTCACTTAGCAAATTAGATTCCTCCTCAGCATTTCCTCAGAGGTTTCCTATGGGCCATACCACTTCCTTTTTGTTGCCAGTTTTCCAGTGGTTCTGCCCCAGGCTCCCTGCACTCTCCCCCAGTGGGAGCCAAACGACAGCCATGGAACTGAAGGTTACAAAGAGAAACTCACAAAATCAGCTTGTTTGCAGGCAGCTTTTTTTGTAGTTCCGTGTAAGGACCAGACTTCTGCATTGAGTGAACTGATGCCTTTTAACAGAACAAGGAGAGTATTTAGACCAGTAACTAAAACACTAAACTGAGAGGTGTTTTAGAAATGAGATGTAGAGAGAATGCTTTCTTTTATAGCTGTCGTAAACCCCTGATCTCTGGATATTTTGGTTTCATAAGAATGACAGGTCAATAGCTCCCTTTCCATGCATCCAGAGTTGTGGGCAGGCCTGGCAGATGCCTTGTCTGCACATTAGGATACGGTGCACTCAATTTCCCGTAGATCTTACCAGAGCAATCAGTAGGCTGGAGACCTCCAACCAGCTGGCTGTGCAGCTGTCTAATAACTGTCAGATTACTTCCTGCTAGAGGAGAAAGGGAGCTAAGAAAGATGGGGTGAGACTAATTAAAAAGAAAAACTCAAAATGTATTGCTTTTAACTTCTCTCATCTTAGTAATTCTACTTCCTAAATTACAGGAAGATAATGGAAAAAAGCCAGGAAGCAACTGGGGGCAAACAGTGAAATAGCATCAGAAATCTATCCACTGTCCATCTCCTCCATATCTTTTATTACAGTCAACAACATTATTATAGTATTTTCAATCCTTCATTAAGTCATTTTCCAAAAACAGGTGAGTAGCAGTAAAAGAAACAAAGAGCGGCTCTCCTCTCAAAGGTCCACAAAATGCTACACCCAGAAAAGAGGAAGATTACATTAGAGTGGAGAGTGCACTGGAGTGGAGAGAGAAGCACTTATTTCCACTTCATGTTTGGAAGGGGAAGGGTTGCATTTAAGGACATGTGGGGTTGCCAAGTTTCGGGCTGTGGCTGAAATAGAAAATTTAATGGCAAGCAGAGTCTTTTTTTTTTTTTTTTGAAGGATGAATTATGAGAGGTTCATTTGGGGTTCAATAGCACATTTTGTCCAGAGAGAAAATAAAACATTTAGAAATGCTTTAATTAAGCAGAGGAATAGAATCATAAAGTGAATGAAAAGGAGGCAGTGCAGTACAGCATGGTTGCTATGCCACTGCATATAAATGGGGCGGAGGACTCCTCTAACAAAATTCAAAACAATAATTTTAACCAATGACTCTTAGTCATGGGAGCTTGTTTTAACCACTGAACTGAATAAAATCAAAGACACGCCTATCTTGCTCTTGTCCTTTGAAGATGATGTAGCAGTTCCTTAAATATTCACTGGCACAGAGAGCAGAAACAGTATAGATAAGTCTAATGTCCTGGCTGAAGTCAGTTTTTCACTTTGTGACTGTGAATATTTAAGTCAGATACAAAGTGTTTATTCTTTGAACTCCAAAAGAACAGCTCAACTCACAGTACACAACAGCCAGCAGTGGGGCAGAGACGTGAACAATGCCTACAACCCCAACAGCCTATCCAGATATCTTGTTAAGGGACAAAAGAAGGGTTCCTCCTGCCTTACTTTTGTGAATGACACTTACATCCATGTTTCTGTGTCCAAAATTCTTAAAAAACTTTAGTAGTAAGTATGGGGTCCAAAAAGAAGGGAAAAAAAAAAAAAAAAGGAAAGGTAAATGAGAAAGAAAGTGCAACAAGTCCTTCTTTCAATATCTCAGTCAATCTTAGGAAACATCTCAAAAACCAACTGCTTGTGAAAATTCAGCAGGCTGAAATCCAGCTCAGACCTGAGTCTCTTGCAGTCTCAACCTCCATCTCAAGCAGATGTGTCAGTCACAGCTGAACTTTCTGCGTAAATCCTCTTCCACACAAGAGACCAGGGCATGCAGGCAGCTGGCTAGGTCTTTAAACAAAGACAGCTCATTTGCCAGTCATTTGACAAGTGCAATCAAGGGTCAGAGAGAAAGCATGGAGTGTAGAGAGATGACAAATAGCCACGTTTCCTTTTGAAAAGTTAAAATGACTTCGTGAAGTCTGTTAATTTATTTTGTTATGAAGTGGCAGTCACTGAATTAACTCATCTATGGTGAAGCTCACACATAAACGACCATGAGCCTGGCATTTTCATCATCCTCACTGATTCTTGAAGCAAGATGTTTTACAAGCCATCGGTCCCTCTACTTGAATGTTAGTAGCACTGAGTAAATCCATTGAAAAGCTGCTCAGAACCAAATAGGCTCCACAAACCAGAATAGAACAAGTAGAGGGAAATGAAAAGGAAATGGATCATTTCTTCTGGGAAGGTGCAGGGAAAACCACTCTTTTTGGTGATTCTGGGGTCTTCAGAGATGCCAGGAGAAAGAAGGGTGTCTGGAGAAAGGATGCAGGAGCAAGACAAGGGAACTGGCTGGACTGAAGTCATCATTGCTTGTACTCTTCTGTTCAGGACTCTACAGAAGAAAGTATCTCCAGGACTTGGATGTATAGGAATTACTGCTGCTTGGAGGTTTGGAAAGTAGAGTTTAGGATACTTGCCAATATTTCAGTCCCAGTCAGGCACAGAAAAGGCATAAGTTTTAAAATGTCTTTTAAATTAGGCTCTTTTCCTGACTTTTTTCCCCTACCTTTGGACATACAAACTTGGATTGCGTTTTCCAGTGTTCTCTACAAATGTGGACTCTGAGGAGTCATTCGCTGAATTATTCATTCCTAAGTGAGAACTGATACTCATGCAGCAGCCTCACCACCAGTCTCTACCACTCTCCCTATTACTATACCACCAAATATTATGACTTTCAGATTCCCTTTTAATTTTCCAGGAGACCATTCATCCTTCCACAACATCATGCCAGTAGCATTTGTTCCTCTCTGTGGGTTTGCCCCAAACTGCCCTAGCTACCTTTTCTATGTACAGTCGACTTCCCACAGCCTCCATTACTTCAAAGACTACATAATGACACTATGGTTAGAAGTGCAACTATAAATAGAAAATAAAAAGGATGCCAGAACAACCAGCACCTCTTGGGCTACTATTGTTCTTGCTGAGCAAGTGGTTTGTAGGTTTTTCCTTTCTGCTGGTATAAATACAAAACACAGACACCGTGAATGAATAACAATGAAGGGCTGCTGTCTGGGTGCCTGCAAAACTTTCTCAAATTAGATCACCAAGGTCCAAATTCTCCTTCAGAGTAGGTCAGCCTAGCTCTTTTGGATCTGCTAGTGCTGCGTGCATTTTACACTCACTTTGAATCCAGCTGCCTAGAAATATAGACAGGATGTCCAGGCAAATGTGAGTAACAAGTTGATGGTGGGGAATATAAACTGTCTAAACCCTCTGTTCCTCCCATTTTCTTCCATGATACCAGTAGCTCTAACAACTGATTTCAGGCTGCAGATGAAAAGAAGTCTCCTTTGTGGCTCCTGTTCTTCTTCCAGGATATTTTATCTATGCCTCACCTACCTGTGTTGATAGAATTTGCTGCTCCTTTCAGGAAACATGGCATGGAAAGAAACCCACAAAATCTGATGATATGTAGTCAGGGAATGAAGAAAAACAACCAGTGCAGAATGATCAGTATATGACAGTGTATTGAATATTCGACAAGGTTGCCTGTTCAAAAGAAGAATCAGCTTTGTTTAGTTCAGCCCATGAAAGTATTTTAATAGGCAGAGAATAATTTGTGCTGAGATTCTGTCTCTGTGGTAATGTAGCACCAGGAAGAGATCTGCAGTTCCTGTCTCATCTTGGCCACCCCCTCGCACACATGTCACTGCAAAATGGCTACCAGTACTTGTGGATGAATTCATTATAGGCACTTCTGAAGAGATAATAATTCAAAAATGTAAAAAAATTCAAGGGGTGATCACAGCATTTCTCTCTCTCAAAAAAGGAAAAACTCACTACATAATTTCTTCTTGAAAGCAGAACCCTCATTAACATTATCACTGTAGACTTCTCCAGGATCTCTGCTTTTCCTAAAGTTGCCAGCATGTAAAAATATCCCTTATATTTTCATTAGAAAGATCTAGTGGGGAATGCATTGTATCTGTTTCCATCTAATAGTTGTATCATTATAGGGGCTACAGCAGCTAAGGGTATAACAAACCAGATTTTAAATTCAATGTTAAATATAAGTTTCTGGTTTTGTTGTAATTACTATGGAAGAGACTTCATGGGTGCTGGGAAATTTTCAAGAGTGATGTTCTTGTGGCTTTTCTACAAGTGTAATGCCTAATGATTTTTTTTTTTTTAGTTGCAAAAATTTATTCATGCTCATTATTTCAGTGATTCTCAATATTGTAAAGGAAAATTCCAGTTGCTTTAGCTTCTTGTCTGGTGGTGTTGGAAATTTCAGATTGAAGAGAACCATAATAGACTTCTTAGAAATTTTGTGACAAAGAAGAAGAAAGAACATGTTCTGAAAAAGATGGAAAGCTGAAATCCCAGTGGTTTACAGTCATATCCTAAATCTTGTCAGTGACAAATTTCACTAACTTTCTCCTCCCTGTAGCTCAGAGCCAATCTACACACAAGAAAAAGAGCTGCAAACTACCTGGCTTATGTATTGTCAGTCAGGATGGTTAGCTGGGATTCAACTTCCATGCCAAATTCCATCATTAGACCTGAGAAAATAAGCATTGATAGAGAACAGAGGACAGAACTTCATATTCCTAGTAGAGAAAGTAAAAAGTTGCTTTTTCAGCTCTGATGCAGGGAGCTCTGAGGTCACAATCTATCCAGGAGGCTGACCTTGGGACATCTTAATATTTCAGATAGGGTGAAACATAAACCAAGCATCTGCTTTTCTTTTCTCTGTGAAAAACAAATGCAAGAACACTGTCATTTAATTGGGCTCTGTTGCCAGGAATATCAGCAAGGGCACTGGGTGATCCTTTCATTAGTTCATATGTCTCAGCTTTTCAGGATACAAACAGTGAAAAACCAGAACTATGTTCCACTTCCTATTTCTGCTACTCAGAATAATTCTGTCTGTCTGCTAACTGACAGAATTAATAGTTGTACAGTAGTTACTGATGTTGAAACAGTAGTAGAGTAGATTCTTGGTAAGGTCTCATCGTACTTTATTTAAACAAGAAATTGCTGAGTAGAGAAAAAAATATAACATATATTTGAAGACAGGCACAGTCAACAAGATTGCTACAGGAATTAGGAGATTATTAACAGGATTTTAATGTATTTCCATACATCTTGCCTCCCTGCAGTATTTGTCCCAGCCAGTAAAATGGTAAGATCTTCAATTGCAGATTTTTTTGTATAAAAAACACATATAGGAAAAGAACTGAGATGTAGCTCAAAGACCATGACTGCTTTGCCCAATACAGATGGCTTAAGAATGCAAAAGGGAATAAGGTCATACTGCCTTTGAGAGTGCTGCCAAACCTAAAAATTTAAAACAGATGAATTTCTCATTGAATATTCTGTTGCTCAGAAAAAGACCCAGTTTGGGCCATTAAGTCTTAAAGAGACAAGACACTAGCGTCCTGACTGACACAAAGATCAGTTTAGGTATGGCCTGAGGACCCTCAGAAGAGCTACTGAGATGACAGCAGCTGAAAGCAGAAGTTTGGTCAGCACTGATGCTGCTTTGAAAGAGCTGTGTGAACCTCAGGAGCAAAGTAAATGGTGAGGCCCTGCATGTGGACCTCAAGTAGGTGCAGGCACACAAGGACTGAGGTGTCTTGGCCAAGACTGTGGAAGGACAGGCTGTAGCATTTGTCAGCCCAGCAGTGAGATCACACACAACTATTTAATAAACAGAGGAAACTGTTAAAAATTTTATCTATCTTCCCATGAGAATTGTCCTTAGTCTTGTATCCACCGTACGGCGCATTCTGTTTTGCATCTTGTATCCCAGGCTTAACAAGGAAAACTTCTGTGAGATACTACTTAACCAGCCAACACAGGCAGCATAGCGATGAGATTAATTAAAACACCTTATGGTACATGGGTTTCTCAAACAAAAGCCACGGCTGAAACACAGAGGCTGCAGGTAAAACAGAACCTGACTCTTTGGGAAATGGATCCGAAGGAGAATTATGCGCAGAGATAAAAAAAGCTCTGGTAAACTGATCTTTACACTGAGAAAGTATAAGACTGCCAAAACTGTTTAGGCGTTCTCATGCTGCTATCACAACTCACACTGATAATCAGAAAGACACACTACTTGGACGTGGTAGTCTGTCATTCTAACCTAGGACATTCTTGTTTTGTTTATCTTGATTTCACATTTAAGCACATTTTTACTTGTTTTTTTTAACGTATTTGGCTGAGACCACTACTTATTTAACTCATCTTTGCCAAGACAAACCTTCTCTTTTTGCTTCCAGATGGAAACATGAGTACCACTAGGTCACACTGCCCAGCCTGGTCAGGAAACCTAACAGGCAAGATAGCACTCACAAAAAAAACCAAAAACAACAGTCCTCCCCATTCGAATGGGGAAAGAAAGAAAAAAGACTGCTGACAAGCCCTCTAGATCTAGATTCACTCCAATTACATGAAAACATGCTAGGGACTTGGTGGCATATGGACTGGGTAATGGCTTACAGTACCCTCTTCTGTAGAATGTTGGGTAAAAGAGTAAGAGCATGATTCATCCTGGTTTGTACTTAAAGTCACATGCAGGAGACACAAATAGAACTCAGGATGGAAAATAGCTATTGCACACACACAGCTGTTTTTCTCAGTAACAACACAGTAGGAAATAAAAAAGACACTATCCAACCCTAAAGTTTGAAAATCCTTGAGCATTCTATAGCATTTAACCCCAGCCTTGCGAGCCAGGTAGAGACATGAAAGGAAATACACTAAAGAAAACAAAGTGCAAGAACATTGTGTGCTGTCCTACATGGTTACAAGGTGCTAAAACAGGAAATCTTCCCTCTGGGACATTGTAAAGGCTGCTGATAAGCCTTGCTGCCTGTGTCCATCATTGCGACACTGAGTATTTCAGACCTCCTGCCATGCCTGCAAGATGAAAGTGAAGGTTGCCCAAACAGGATCCCATAGAATGGGTGACAAATCAGATCTTCCTCACTAGAAGATGCCTGCAGAGATTGCATAACTGAGAACTGTCTATTTTTTTCTAGGAAAGCAGCTTTCTTTGCCTTTTGTATTTGCTAAGTGTAGAGGTGTTCCTTGGACAATGACAGCAAGGCAGCCTTTCCACACTTTGAGGGACTGCTCAGTGTTAGGCATGGTGCTGTTTCAGAACCTGTTAAAAAGGCACACCTGCTCCAAGGAATCTAGTGGGAAAGTGGAGGGAAATGTACTTCTTACAGCTATGACCCAGAAAGCGAGTTACTAAGGAGTCTGCTTGGACAAAATGACAAACATTTCTCAAAGACCACACTCCCTTCAGGACGTCTGGTGTAGGGAAGCAAGAGACTAAAGCACCTGAGAGGCAGGGAATGGCTTTCTTGGCATTGTTAAACTCACAGAACAGTGTGGAAACACATTAATCTTAAATGTCCACATTCACTACAGATAAACCAGTAGAAGCTGTTGCTGGTCTACAAGTGTGCATTTCACGTGTACATGCCGGTGGCAAGATGCATTGATTGTTTTTTAAAATTTATGAAACCAAGTATTCTTTGTATAATATAGTTGAGTAAAAATCATTATGCATGAAGCTGTAACATGTATACTTCCATGACTTAAGGTAAATGAGTTTTAATGAAGGGCCAGCAATCAGAGTGCTAAGCATCATGTAAAATCAGTCCAGTAATTATCCTTCACTTATTGAATACAGTTTGCTTTTCACTTTGGTAATAAAAAGAAAGGACAGTATTTGAGGAACAGTGTAATAGGCAAGTAAAGGTATGAGCCACTAAAAAAATGCACTCACTATGGCAATGATCATTCATGCGAGTGTGCTGAACAAGAAATAATTATCTATGCCTAGTACAAAAAAACCTGTCAGTCTACACACTGCAAAATGATAAAATTGTGATACAAGAGAAAAAATGTTAAAAGTCTCTAACCATGCACAAGCTTTTAGAGGCATACTGCCATGTAGCACAGTCAGCAGATGAATCTTCACCTTACCTGTCAGAGTGCTTTATCCCACTTGGGTAGTAGGAACAGATGAGCTCTTTGATGTCAAAGCTAAAAAAAATAGAAAAGGTTTTGGCAAGCTTAAGACCTTGTTGTTGTTGTTGTTGTGAACTATCATGGGGCTCTGATACAAGCATAATTCAGGATGAGTCTACCAACATTTTCTGCAGAAATAATTCATCAAATGGGCTGTGTGACTGTTATCTGCTGTAACCACTGCTTACAGGAAAACACCATCAGTAAACTCAGATTGGGTGAGCAATTGTCTGCTGTGTGCGACATCAGGTCTGACCTCCAGCCTGCCAACCTGTGTCACCAAAGAGGTGGAAAGCTTTAACAAATCATATCTGAGATGCATGTTAACCGAGTACAAAAATGCCTACTGTATCCATCTCAAATATTCATAGATTCAGAGAGATTAGTGCCATAAAGGGTAATATCTCATCTTGCCTGACCTCCTGCATATCACAGGCCATCCAATTTCACCCAGTCACCCCTGTGTTAAGCCCAATTACTCATGTTTGACTGAAGCATATATTTCAGGTAGGCATCAGTCTTGATCTGAATATATTGGTAGAAAGGAAAAGCATCTCTCCTTTTGTAATTTTTTCCATGGGTTAATGCCCCATACTTACAGTTTTCCTTAATTTTTCATTTAAATTTTTCTGGTTTCTGTTTCCAGCCATTGGTTCTTGTAACACTTTTCTTGGCTAAGCTACATGCCCTCTCAGACCCATATTTCCCTCCACAAAGACATGATATTTAATAAATTCACATACCTTTCTGCTTCTTAACAAGCTAAACTGATCCAGCTTTTCCCTCGCTGCATTTTTTCCAGCCCTCAAGTAGCATTTGCAGCTCATTTATATGCTCTCCAAAATAGTTGTGACCATGATTCGATCATCCATCTCATCAAGGCCACATTTGGGAGTTAATCTCCTCCCTGCTTTCCCATTCATACAACAAAGATCTGATTACTTCTCCCCTCCACAGCGGCATACTGGATATTTCCGTCTGACAGCATTCCGGGCTCCTTCCAGGGGTGGCCGCTGTCCATGGTACTGCTCTCCCTTACACCCAGAGAGTGAGATGCTGCCTCTTAGAACGACAGAGCCAATTAGGCTGGGAAAAAAAAAAACAACAAAACATTTAAGATCATGGAGTCTAACCACAAACCTAACGCTCCTATGTCCATCACTAAATGCTAATTTATGCTGGACTTTCACTCAGATTGATCCAATACAGTGGTACTGTCATCTGTGGAAGAGAAAGAAGATGGCAAACACTTCACTCAGTCATTCATGCAAGAGCAAAGGCTTTTAGTAAAGAGTGTAAGTCAAACTCATTCTTCTGCAGAGGTGTTTTAATGCCTCTAGATATAAAAGTCTAGCCAAAAGTTGTTTATGACAAGAAGACTCCACTTATTTCCTTGGAAGGGCATGAGGTAAAATCTATGTGTTAAGAAATGGTAGCTTCGGGGAATGCTCCTGAGGACCTAAATTCTTATATAATGAAGACTTTTTCTTGGCCTGGTAATATTCCCACCTGGCCCAATGGAATCTAATCTCTCTCTGTGGCTACCATGTCATGATTTTTACCACTCTACTCAAAGTTACATCTCTTATGAGTTGTTTGTCTGGGTTTTTAAAAATTATTTACTGTCACATGATTGATAAAAGTGTTGAAAAGGACCGGGTTTGATATCAATGCTTCTTGTGCTCTGTTTAGAAACAATGTCATTCAATGATGTTTCCTTGCTGACAGCTAGCATTTGAAATTATCAGGTGGCCAGCTTTGATATATTCAACATTAACTTTATGATACTGCATAGCGCTTTTCATTAAAACGGTTTCATGTGATACTGAATCAAATGCCATACAAAACTCTATTATGTCTGAGCAGTTTCTCTCATCGACTAAACTTATAATTCCATCAAAGGATGAAATTGGGTTTTTTTTGACAAGATCTATTTCTCACGAAAAAAATATTGGGTAGTATTAATTCTATTACGACGCTTAATCTTGCATCAACTGATTTCTGTATCAATTTCTTTTGCTGTTTTTTTGTTTTGTTTCGTTTTTTACCAAGGGGAGGAGTCTTATCAGGCTAATTGTGCTATGCTTATCTTAGCTATCAAACATGCCCTTTCTGATCACTGGGGTGGCGTTAACAAAGGTCCACACTTTGTGAATTGCAGTGGCATTCTTATATTCAGAAAAAAAAAATAATGTCATCGAGTCAGAAAGCTCCTTGGGCAGCTCCTCCAGGATTCTTTGGTAGGAGTTATCATCCCAGCTGCTTACAAAGTTAATCTTCTACACAATTTTCACCCCTCCTTAGATGTCTTCACACATAGATGTGAATGAGGGGACATCATGGTGACAGCCTGGCTAGCTCTCAGCAGTGCCCTTTATTGCAAGTTGGCCCCACAAAATCACCTTGGCTACATCATAAAGAGCAGTGAGAAAGGTTTGTATTTTCCCATGACTCACATAGTGGTATGCTGAGAAAAACTAGAAGCAGAAATCTGTGAAAATCCTCACACAAACTGAGATATTTTATGCTGGTAGCTGGGGTGGTAGAATGAGACCTGTACCTGGAGAGAACCTAAGGAGACCACAGACTGTTGCTCCTTTCCATGTAAAGACTTTGTCTAATTTTGACAGCAAGGAAACAGGGCTGCAAACACCACCTGGGGTAATGTGGGGTGATTTGTTGATCAAAATTCCCCCCTTTATCATTAATTTTCTGAGAAATTGCACACGCACTCTGGTGTGGTTTAAGCCCAGCTGGAAATTAGGCCTGAAGCAGCTGTTTCCCTCTTCCTACTCTCTCAGCTGAGAGAGACAAAAGGCAGAGATCTCAGCTTGAGATGAGAACAGTTTACTGGAAATAAGAAAACAAACAGTAACAGCAACAATATGAATGACAAAAGTATAAAAAATGAGGATGATTTACACATCAGAAATGCTCACTCGTCTGACCTGGCACTGTGCAGCCCTTGAGACAGAGAACAAAATGGCAACTGGACCTTCCATGCACACATTTCCTTCCCCAAGCCCAAGACAGTGGAAAACAGTGGCCAACAGACGGTTTGCACTCATGTTTTCCCGCAAGCTCAAGACAATGAAAAAAGCACTGCTTCACAAGCCCTCTGGCTCGCAGCAGTGGGATCCCACCACTGCTCCACTTGCCGCTTCCTCCCCTGGAAAAGGAACAAAATGGAGGCAAAACCTCCTGCATGCCGTCTTTTTCTTCCCCCCAAAGTCATGCCCTCTTCTTCTCCAAAGTAAGAATCCCCTACTTGCATCCCGCAGCAATGGTGAGGATGATATAGACTAACCTAGACATGTTCACACACTCCAAGCTTTGTTCCCTCACAGTTAATGTGTAAAATTACCTGTGTCCTTGGCCGAAAGTAGGACACTCTCCTGGCACTGCAAAATGAGAATAGATTGATGAAAGAAATTTCCTGACCTGTAGGGTTTGTTTTTTTTTTTTTTAATGAACAATTAATAAATGGAAACAAGCTAATTCCCAGCAGGCTTTCCCAGAAGGAGAAATTGTACTTGCCTTTGTGAAGATACCAATCCCAGTCATGCTACTTCCTGTGGAATTCAGTGCGGAAGCATACAATACCAAATTTCTTCCCCTGGATATCTTCCAAAGTAGCTCCAGTTGGTGTACTGAAATAACTTCAAGCACAAGCTGGTGTGAAAGCTCCAGTCTATCACCCAAAGCAGCAGGGTTCTGCACCCCCAGCTTCTCCTTTTACAATTCAGCAGCCATGAGCAGCCTGTGAGTTGCCCAGAGAGTGCCTCAACAATAAAGAGGCCATGGTCACAGGTTTTGGGCTACTGCTCTCTCTGCAATCTTTGGCCATCTTTGAACTCATAGTTCCTGTGATACTTGAATTCATCAAGACGTCAAGGTTTTGAATATCTGAAGGAATTAAATTGTGGCATCAATTATTTCTGTACCTGAACTTGTCTGGGAAGATTGATGTCCAACTGAAATCTATGTCACAGAACATGAACACAGAAACCTTTAGAAATAGCACACATAAAATTTTCTAAATCAAATAGCAAACATCCCGTCTACACAAGTAATTCACCCGTCACTGCATAACATCATTGAAGCCCTTATTGAGATGAGAAATAACTAGGGATTTGATTTTACAGATATAGAAGTAAACAGTAGAAAGTATTTGTGATGTGTATGGAATCACATAAGGAATTTTCTTCAGAGTTCATATTTTGATTTCCTCAGGCATGGATCACAGGGCTGTCAAGTTCTTTTCTTTGTGGTTCTGCAGATCCTCTGCAGACTATGGAAGATGTGACCAAGGATCCATGTTCACATCAGTATAGTGCTTAGATCTAATGGTTGGATTTAAGCCTTTCTGAACAGAGGAACTGCCTGAATTCTACACAGAATTTCAATTATCAAATATATATCTGTCTGAGAGCTTAGAGCAAAATGTCTTGTACCATACAATGAGACAACTGTGTCTCTACATTAACAAAGCAAACTAAATCTGAAAAAAGAGGTTACAACTGAAAGAAGACAAATATTTCTGTTCACAAAAATTGCAGTGGACCCAGTTTCTTCTTCTGAAGAACGACAGCAGAACTGAATGTCTAAATGATAAGGAAGAGATTTATTTTTTTCTTCCCCTATTTTCTCAGGCTGTCAGACAAGAATAGGCTCTGTATGGAAGCAAGTCAGATTTTGTCTACAACTCAACAACTGGGTAATAGCACTAAACAAACCTGAGAATATTTACTTATCAGATGCTTGGTTTCAGCTGTTTCTATGACCAGCATTATCAGGTTCTTCAGTTTAGATTTCTTTTCTCCTGTCATGACCCTAGCAAGACATCACTGCATTATGGAAGACTGCTGTTTTGTTTTCTTTTAAAATGAATTAAAGGTAGACATAATGTCACTTTCTGCTGTAAAATGCTCTGTGGGCAGCTGGGGAGAAAAGGTTTATTGCAGTTTTATTGAAATATATTAAATAAATTTAATATCCAGCCAGCTGATTGAGGCAGAGACTCCCTGTAGATATTTTGGTTGTGCATTAAGAAAGTTGTCACAAGTAATTTGGAATAGAGCGAGGAGTTATAGACTGCCAAATGTTGATTAATTAAGCCCATGTTTGGATTAGTTCTGCTAGATTGTTTCATTAAGGAAGATGACTGAAAATATGGAATAAAGTAACCAGGGGGAATCCAGAAAGAATTTACACGTATTTGAGACCTCCCGCAAAGAGTAGGAGCTGTGACTGAACTTTATGTGCCCTATGACATTGCATGATACTCCTTGCTCCTTTGTGACTGGGGAAGAAATAGGCACCAGGAGAATTGACTGGTATTTGCTGTGGCAGTGAATGATTTCATTAGAATTATTCTCAACAGCCAAAAAATTGAGTCCCTTCCTTCTCACATGATTCTTCATCTTTAAGACAAACTTCCAACTTATTTCACATCCCTAATGCCAGCCTAAAGGTAAGAATATATCACCATAAAAGTAATGGAAGCATAATTATGACTTATTTTAATTCCAAATTTGCTGCCATATGTGTTTTTAACCTCCACAGTGTTGTGGAAAAAACACCTTGATGAGGGGACCTCCTGCACTGGGAAATCCTTTACTTATTTTCTTAGGTTTGTAAATGCACTGCCATGAGGCTTCACTTAACTTAGCTGCATTCCAAAAATAATGAGATAGTGGATTTAAAAAAAATGCGCTATGCCAAATTAAATTAAAAGAGAAAAATCCTTTGAGTTTCAGCTGAACCAAACTGTTACCTATTTAACATATATAAAGTCTCATTTCTGAGCAGCCTGTAAAGAGAAAAGCATCTTCTTTGTCAAAGCCCATTTAGCTTCAAGCCTAAGGAGAAAGGAGTGGGAATCTGGATGAACCCAGGCAGAAACCTCGACAACGCTGACATGGGCAGAGAGAGCACCTGTAGGAAGATGGACATCAAATGCAAATTTCAAGGAAGAAGAAAAGCAAGAGAGGCAGTAGTTGAATGTAATTGTGTGTCAGCTGGATGAGGTGACACTGCAGATGCCCAGTACACTGTGCACAGAGCTGGAAGACCTTGAAATAGAGAATCACATTACCGTGCCACCGGAAATGTAATGAGAAGCTCGTGCTTGTACCACAAGTGATGTTACAGTACAGAAAGTGAACAGCCCTGATTTCAGCTGAGATGGAGTTGATTTTTTTCTTAATAAGTGGTCCAGCACTGTGTTTTGGATTTAGTATGAGAACAATATTGAAAATATACTGATGCTTTCATTTTTGCTGAAGAGCTTACTCTAAATCAAAGATTTTTCAGTTTCCCATGGTCTGCCAGCATGCACACGCACAAGAAGAGGGCAGGAAGCTCGACCAGGACACCAGGACAGCTCACCTGAACTGGCCAAAGGGATATTCCATACCACTGAAGATCATGCCCAGTATATAAACTGGGGGCAGATGGCCAAGAGGGGCTGACCTCTGCTGAGGGACAGGCTCAGCATCACTCACTGGGTGGTGAGCAATTGTATCACACATCACTTGTTTTCCTTGTGTTTATTCCCCTCCCTCTTTCCTCTTCATTACTGTGACTTTTTGTTGATGCTCTTATTATTCAATTTTACCTTATTTAAATTATTAAACTGCTCTTATCTCAACCCAGAATTTTTCTGATTCTCCTCCCCATCCCACCAGGGGAGAGGGAAGGTGAGCAAGGGAAGGTGGCTGCGTGGTACTTCCTTGCCAGCTGGGATTAAACCATGGCATGAACTCATCACGCTTGTCATGATTCATAACATAAATCATCCTGCCTTCTTCTAAATACATTTCACAGCTGTTGTGGTCCTGCTCAGCCTTGAGAAACACAGCCACAGCTGAGGAGGGTGCTGGGTTAACTCCAAGAGCACCACCAAGCAACCTAAAGAAGGCAGGCCACCCAAATTCTGGCTGGCACCAAAGCACTGTCCACAGGCCTTGATGAGTGAGATACTTCAAAGGTTCTCAGAAGTTTTAACCTTGTGAAAAATTAAGACAAAACAAATAACTGGACTATCTGGCTATTTTTGCATCAAAATGAAGGAGAAGAAGTCAGGCTTGTAAGCTATTCACTTTCTGAAAAACACAACTCCTGTCAGGTAGTCAGTTCAGACAGCAACAGTTCTTAGTCACTTTGGACAATATAGGTCCCATTATTTTTTCTTCCAAGCTTTTTATTTGCTGTAGTTTAGGAAATCTGGTCATTGAAACATTAAAAGATATTTTTGACCATAGTTTTATCTAGTGCCAGCTCTATTTATATTTTCCCTACTAAGTCTGTTGCCATCCATCCATCCATCTTCCATGGAGAAGAATCACATGGAGCTCAGGAATGTTCACAGGGGTTGGAAAAAGAAAGTAAAACCACCTGCATCCTCACCTTTAAAAAGAGAACTGTGAGAGTAAAAACAGCAAAACAAACCAACATATCATTACTCTTTTCTTGGCTAGCACAAATTTCTTTCATTTAGCAGATATGGAAAATCTAAGTGAATGGACAGTGAAAGATTTTGATACACTCATTTGCTCTGCTCACCTATGTCACTCTGCACCTATACTGGATATACTATATCTACTCACATAAATCACATTTTTTTACCCAAGTCGATTAAAGCTTGCAGTACCTGGTATTATAAATCCTTTGTCTCTATTTTTCCTCTCTTCTTAAAGGACTTAGACTTCACATGCTACACTGTATTTATCCAAGTTTTAAATAGTTATAATAAAAAAGCTAGTCAAAATTGCCAAATTTTTGTATTTGTAGAATGATAACCCTATTTTTTGCTTAATAGATGCTGTCAGATTAAATCATCTGCACAGTTACATACTTATAAACTGACATTTTTCTATAAATATTGAAATTCTGTAATTATCATTCATGCGACTCATCAGAATTTGAAAATAGGGGAAACAATAAAAAAGAGCAAGAACTTAACCCTTAATCCTTCCCACCTCAAAATATGCACTAACCACTCTTCTTAGAATGCTCCCAAGCACTCTGGAGGGTGACTTGATGCCACAAACCTGCTATATTTGTGCACAACAAAAAAAATACAGTGGAAAGCAGGTTATTTTTAGGCAAAAAAATAACCTGACAGCAGGAAAATTATTCTGGATGCAAACCATCAGCTATATATCAAAAAAAACCCCTCATTACTCTGAATAATTTTTGAAGATCAGTCCAAAGAATTAACGCACCTTCTGTTAACTTGTGTCTAACATATCATAAATTTGGCCTTTTTTACCTCCTTACAGGTCAAACTGGAGCTACAGCAGAAAAATCCAAAGAGAAGCAGCAGGATGTGTGAAGGGCACAGCAAGGACAAAGTGCCACTGACTGTGAAAGAGAGAGAGCTGCACTTTTCAAGCCCACACCCCAAGCACATGCTTTTGGGTGTGGCAAATTGCAATGCACTTTTGAAATTATGGGTCACTTCTCCTCAGGGGTGGATTCACTGAAGTGTTTCAATATGGTCAGTACAAATACTTTTCCATCTGAGATTAGCCAAAGATCTTCTGTTCTGTTACATTTATAATATTCATTCAACTTGAGGAATTCTGAAATCTTAAATCATCCCACAAAAAAGCACAGCCAATTTAGAGGAGGAGGACAGTTATCAGCCAAACTTGATTCTAGACTCTTCCTAGTCAAGACAACAGTACAGATCTCCAGTCTCAGTGGTAAAACCAAAAATAGTCACATAAAAAAAACCCAAACAAACTCAGTAGATGACCTCTTTTATAGTGTATGGGTGATAAAGCAGTGGGAATAGTTGCCTGAAATACTGGGAAATGCTGGAGCAACATGTTAGAACTTGTCCATTCTTTTCAGGCAATATCAAAAATCAGTGTGAAATCACAACCTTAAAACTAGACCTCAGACCCAATTAGCATTACTGCCTCAGTCTGAGGTGAAAGTTTGACACCAAGAATATCAAGGATTCAGCCAATACAAGGTTTGGCTTACCTGTGTGGGGCTATAAAAAGATGGTCATTAATTTCCTCCCAGTTGCACATCCAGGAATCTTCAGCCTGACTGCTTTGATCATAGAGAGATTTTTCAGTTCCCCTTTTCCAGACATTTGCAAGGACTAAAAAGAAATGTGGATTCTAAAAGAGAGTGAGTCTTATAGGTCTGCAGCAACTTTATCTCTTCTTTTGGCCATGGTAGTGTTTTATTAACTGCAGTGATAAAAGTTGTTTAGAAGGATAGAGAATGATCGTAAACATCTCTCCCTCCCCCACTACCAGCGTTACCTTGGGGATCCACTCCAGTGGTGCTTCAGCACATAGTGTTGCTGTGTAACAGTGTGGAGTGGTGAGAGAAGGTTAAAAGAAAGCACCAAAAGAGACAGGAACTGCTTCAAGTGCTTGTAATGTGTAGGGATGAACATAGGGAAAAGGAAGCTGGACATCTGTGCATGCGTCCAGTTCATGTGCCCAGTGCTGTTCAGGAGAACTCATCCACAGGGCTTGCAGTGCAAGCCACCTGTTAAAAAGTCTGTGCTGGAATTGGCTCTTAGGGACAGTGATGGAACACCCACTACCGGACATTTAAAGCCAGAATAAACCAGACCCTGCAAACAATACTGTGGGGTCCCTCTCCTGCTCCAGCTCAGGGCAAAGCAGAACCAATGACATTTCAGGGGCTCTTTTTTATTCTCTCTGTAGATTTCAAACAAGAAGAATGAGACATAAACATACATTCAAATTCTTTTGTATTCCATATCCATGAACTGCATGTTGCAGCTGTATTTCCATGGCTTTGGAAGTAACCTGCCCCTGAAAGAAGTGTTGGCAGCAGTCAAAGGTGATGTTGGAGAATGTAAGCACTACCAAGTCCAAATAGGGCATGTAACTACCACAAAACAAACTATTGAGGGTGAAGCCTGAAGTGATGAAAGGATTTGTGCTTCTCATCAAAATTAATGTTTTATTCCTCTTATTTCATCATGTTGCATTTCTGGGGGTAGCAAGAAGACAACCAGAATTTTTTTGCCAATCATGTTATCATCCTTCACAACCAGGTACAGCTAAGAGGTGCTCTGTATGAAAAATAACTCAGGATCAGGGAGGGACATGGGAGAGTTTGTTCCACTTGGGTTAATATTTATTAGAAATAGCTTAAGGCTTTGTAGTTGGGATATTCACTCACTCAACATCATGAACTCCCAGTGCTCCAGAATGGAGTGATGAAAATAGCAGGCAGAAAACTGCAAATGCCATTTAGGAATGAATTTAATTTCTGATACTGTTGTGCAAATTCTTGGGTTTTCCTGTTTTCTGTAAATCCCAAAACATAAGGCAATTTGCATTGCTAAGTCTGAAACATTTGCTCCATTTTCATTGAACTGAAAAGCTGATCTAAGAAACTAATTAAAGGCAGAACCAAGTCAATATTTTTATTTCCTTTGGAGATTTTTTTAATATTTATGGTAAAACATAGAAGAAAATATTAACCATCATTCTAAATGCAAATGTCAGAAAGTTTACTTTTTAAAATATGAAAAAAATAGGTGTCAAGTTTTTCTATTGACACAGCAAAAATTAAATAAAGTAAATTGGCAAAACTTTGTTTTAAAATAAGTATATTTGAGTAAAAAAAAAACACAGCAAAAAAGTTACCTAGTATCCATTTGATTCTCTAGGATCTATCAAGTCTTGAAATAACAGAACTCCTTTTCATTCAAACTGCTTCTTTTTTTTTCTCAAAGCTGCAAATTCTACTGCCAAGGATAGATGAAATGGCAGACTGGCACCGTCTGTCTCTGAAACCTGGAAGACAAGGTGCTTCAAACTTGCAAGGACAAACCCTTGCTCCAGCACTCTATGGTCTCAGTATTTAGGAACATATTAACACACTGGGTCTAGTGAAGCTGGAGCAGCTATATTTAACTAATTACATGTTATGGGTGTTTTGCCCCCCAAAAATTTATTTGTTATCATCACTGTTACAAAACATACCTTGTATCAAGGATCCAGGCACGTGTAATTTGGGCTGCCTTTGGTGTAATTTCCTGGGCTCAGAGCTAGTAAGTACATGGCATTCCTGCCCAATGTTTAAGGTATTTGGCATTCCTCTGATGTTTGAGGTGATCACTTGCATTATCGAGCCCTTTCTAAGAGACTGAATTCAGCATGGCAGAAGGCAAAGCACTCTCCTGTGCAGTGTGCTGCAGCCATCTGGCTTTTGGCTTGTGCAGGAAGGGTGACAGCAGTCAAAGATGTCCCTAGACATGGGCTACTGCCTCGCTGCCCAAACCCACCCAGCTGCACCCAGGAAAAGCTGGCTCTTCCCTGTTTACTCATGACAGATGTTTTGGCTGACTGCTGCAGGTTCACATGTGCAAACCTCAGAAAAACCATAGGCTCTGGCCTGGAGGATTACCAAGGTGAAAACTCCAGCCAGATGAGGTTGCAGTATAGCATTTGCTGCTGCTGTTCCCCTGCCTCAACAAAACCCACAGTGACTCTGGCCAAGACTCACTTTGCAAGTCCTTCTTATTTGCAAAGTATTAACTATTCTTTGCAGCTCTGTCTGCAGCCATCTTCATTTTGGCATAATTATCTCAATAGTCCCCTGAATTCCCATGTGCTTTAAATAGAAGTTATTGTTTTCTTCCTGTAATAGTTTTGTTGTTTTGCTATGCCTCAGAGATGACAATATGTCACTGGTGGCTGAGTGATTCCATTACAGATAATCTGCAAAGAGCTTAGGGTCCCTTCAAGATGAAAGATGCCATCTAAATATAGGTTATATATTTTAGTAATATGCACTAAAGTGTAAATTTGCTTTGCAAGGAACACTTAAGGTTTCCAGCAAAGTACATGGAGTTAATAAATAGACAGTCAGCAGTGGCAATCTCATACCATGCTTATATTCAGAGCCTCCAAGTTCTCCCAGGAAACTGCACTTTATCAGACAAAAAGCCTTGCTTGCTGCACTGCCTCACTGTTATTGTAATGCTATTGACATCCTGCCTCTCCTGTTGCACTCAAACCTTATTATCAGCAGTGTAGTTTTAACATTCCCCAACCACAGCAGAGAAAATTAGTCCTTTTTTGTGAATCAATCATTCCTTCAGAGCCAGACACCACCACTGTCACCATGCTGCTCTTGGGGAAAGAGGTTGGCAACAATATCTATATTTAACTAATAAATAGATACAGCTATATAATATTAATAATATTAAATATAATATTATATTTAACTACAATTATATTTAACTGCTTGCAGTAATCCAAACAAGCTTTTGCTCTTTGCTTCCTAGGCTCTTTCCCAGTATTTGAAAGTAAGAGACCTGACCTGACAATGTGCCTGTGGGGTTTGTGCTAATAATCCCATGGTAGGGCAGTGGCTCTGAAGGATCTCTTAACTGGTTCATTCTCCTGCTCCCCTCACCTCTCTTTTATCAGTGCCTTACCCTTGCCCTTCTGTTCAGAGACCTGGGCTCCTGCCAAAGCCTGTTTAGAAGTATGGTCCACATCAGTGGGATAAAAGCTGGCAGCTGCCAGTCCCTGGATAGCAAAATTCAAAGCTGGAAGAGAATAAAATTAAAAGCACTTCATCCTCCCAAGCCAGACGGCTGCTTGGTCAGCACACGTGGAGGTGGATTCTTGGCTGAATAGGAAACTTAACATCTTAGATTCCAAGCTAGGAGAGCAGAAGAAACAAGAGTGGTGGTTGCAGTGAGGGAAATCTGTTCTAATCTCATGGTGTGATTTAGACACAGCTGTTAAGCCCTGATTTAGTGGCCAGGCAAAGGCACTGGCCAGCTGGTGAGTTTGTTTAAGGGAGAGAGAAGTTTGCTGGAAATTTAAATGTTCAGCTCTGGGAATAGCAGAGGTAAGGACAATGTTTGGGGTTTTTTAATTAATTTATTATTGGTATGGAATTTAAGTGTAAGGTATCTAGTCCTCACCTGAGAATCTCACCTTCCTCAATGTAGCTAATGTCTGGTTGCACTTTTGGTGATTTTTTTAAATCTTTCAATGGGAATTTTTAGAGAGCAGGAAGAAGACAGCTTGCTTTGTTTTCCTTGCATATATTTTAACACATATTTCTCAACACACCAGCAAACTCCTTGCTCCCTGCTCTAAGTATGCACAGACTTCATAATTGCACATGAACTTCTGCTTAAGTTTGGACTGAAATGTATCTATCTGAGGTATAGAAGACTTTTTTTTTGTGCTAGCTAGCAGTAGGTGACTGTAACACATGCAGTGAAGCTGCTCCTCTTCCTCAAGCAGGAGAGATGGACCTGCATTGCCCTGGGTATCTTTGGTTGCAAAGGACAGAGATCACAAGTCAGATGAAACTGTTCAGGCAAGCAGAACAAATGGTTAGCTTTCAGCTAAGGGTGCCCTTAGCCAAAATGTGTGATTTACGCAAAACCTGCCCAGCAGCACAGCAACTTCTCAACACACTTTGCTGGGCTGCTGAGGAGCCAGTCAAAAGCACTTTGAATTTAGTGTTGTGACTTCCATGGTTCCAGTGCCTTCAGACTAAGTCCATGCTTGATACTGAATCAGGTACTGGGCTGCTCAGGGAGCTTCTCACTGCACCAATACTGCCCAACCTCCTGGTGTCTGACTATCCCAACTGCATTACTGGAATTGCCCCTGGAAAGATCCACCACTAACCTAAGAACAGAAGGAAGGTACACACTAGGACAGCCTTCTCCAGCTGAGATAGTCTTGAAACTGTGACTGTTTGCCATCTTGTGGTGAATGATTTCTCAGCCCTTATTTACTTTTCCACTGCAATGCTCCACTGGTATTAAAGTATAAAGCAAGTTTTTCTCATATTTTCTTCCTCCTCCTTTTACAAAATCTCCATCTGTTCTCAGCCCTTTGTTCTAGAGTCCTTTCTTTCCTCAGTGATTTCATAATGTCCTTTAACTCTTCTTCAAGTCCAGGCTTAATGAGATGAGCCTTCTGTTCATCCACTAGTGTTAACTAACAGGGCTTTCACCCAAGGGCATGGACAGCAGCATGAAGCAAGGTGCTGCACTTGCTACTGACTCAATGTAGTCTCGTTTATACTGCTCCCCAAGTAATTTTCTTCCCCAAATCTTATTTTCCTCTTACACAACTAGGGGTATTGTGCAAGGGTACTGATGATATCTACCCTGACTCAGATGGCTGAATATGTAAAGCAAAAAAATTTCTTTCCTGAGTGGAGGAATTACTGTCATGCATTGCTAGATTGCTTTCCTTTAACTGCTCCTCTGCATCCTTGCTTTCTTCATTGCTAGGCCATCCTTATTCTTCTAGCAGTAGCATAACAGAGATGTTTGTGGTCACAAGCTGACACTTTTGTTATTGCAGGCTTTTCAGCAAGCCCCTACCAAAATGTCCCTCCCAGACCCAGAGGTACACTGAGATGGTACTGCATGGAGCTGGAGAGAGAATGGACACACGTGGATAAGGATGTGTGTGCAGCAGCTGTCCTTCATCTCTGAGCTGACAGAGTCATACAGCTGCTATGATTTTTCTGAAATAACCTGGACACTAACATTTCTACTGCATGGGCAGGAATAAAAATAATTAAAAGCAGATAAAAACAGTAGCACAACCCAGTACTCATATATTACAATCAGAAGAGTAAGGAGTTAGTCTTCCTGCTGTATTTTCAAAGTCTGGGGCCCAATTTAAGGCAGTGATTTTGTCCATGCTGCTAATAATAAAGCAGTCTCGAGGCCACATGACCTAGACAGGCTGTGTGCATGTGTTCCTGCTTCATAGCACTGGACACTGGGTCTCCTCAGGCCACAGAGCATTACATAGGATTCATAAGACACAATTATTGTATAATTTCCATTTTTTCCCATTTAAAAGAACCTGAAGTGCAGGCAAGTCTGTGTTGCAACCCATGAGAAGAATTGAATATAAAGTTGTTTCTTACAGTAGAAAGCAAGGATTATGTTTTACATGGCCATGTGAAGCCATGAGGGCTGAATGCACAGAGCCCTCTGGGATCAGACTGAAGATATGTGGAGGATCCCAAGCTGACAGAATTGAGGCCAGACTGTTGAAATTACACTTGGCACACTCTGGGTCAGCAAACTCTGCCTGGGTGTTAGCACGGACACTGCAAATCTGCTCAAGCAAAACTTCCAGGGCATGTATTAGCAGTGAAACAAACTGGAAAATCCACATGTCCAGGATGAAAGTAATACTTGTGGAAAAAAAATTAAAAAAAATTTAAAAAAAAAAAAACCACACAAAAAATCAAAGAATACTATTAAATAGTCATATTAAGAATCCCCAGCATGTTTCCCACTCATATACTCAGATGTCCTAAGCACAGTGTCATGGTCACTGTCTCACCCTGTTTGGGCCCCTGTTCACTACGCAGTGGCTAATGACAGACAGAAAATAATATTTTGCTGCAGCTTGGTTTACCCTCATCTGAAAATATTCCAGGCAAATGGACATTGAGGGACCACAAGGAGTTTGGCTGACTCAGGGGACATACCACTCCTTTAAAGATTCCAGAGCCTTTTCCACTTAGAAGAAAATGTTTACATAGAATGAATTCCCACTCTACCACAATTCACCTGTGTTTGGGGTGTTGGGCTGCTCTTCTGTGCCCTGTTTCCACCTGCACCTTACAGAATAACACCTGTTATGTTTCCCTTTGCCCTTCTCCCTGTCCTAGTTCTTCACTCCTTGGCAAATACAGTCCTGCAAATAAGAGCAGTTATTTCAGCTGATCCTCTAGCAGCAGGCTCTTCAACAGGGTTTGGGTTGAAGCAGTGAAAAAAGTTACCCAACATTAATTATTCATCAAATGCTGAAATAAACAGCTAGAGTGGAATTCATTCAACACACGTGAAGCAAATATCCACAAGTAAAAGCAGAATAAAGCTGTGTAAAAAAGTGATAAAGCTGGAGGACTGATATGAGGAAAGATAAAAATCTATAATAAGAGAGGGAACGCAAAGCTCTATTTTAGAGACTACAACACTAAACAATTAATTCCATTTCAAAAGGTGGAACATGAAGCGAGATATCACCAGCGGAGGCTGCAAATTTATGCAACTCAGGAAGATCAGTGTTCTATCCAAAGACTATGAAATGTATAAAGAAAGATATACACCTACTAAACTAAGAAATTCGGCTATACACTAGGAGAATCTGTTACTTTATATTAAAGGATTAAATCTGTGCAAAACATCTAATTATTCATGGGCACCCAGCCAGCCTTTCCTCTGTAAACTAACTTTTAGTTAAGTACTTTGAGAAGCATTTAATCCTATCTTTTCAAAAGGTCTTACCTCCTCAAAGAGAAGAGAGGTGAAATCTCTAGCTAAGTAAAATTTGCAGCACTTCATTGCAATCTATAGGGCTGCCCTGATCTCTAGCATCTGAAAAACTTGAATAAATTATTATCCTTAGACCATTAGTTGGCTTTGCTTAAATAAATTCAATATATGCATTAAAAACAAACAGACAAAACCCCCAACTACAACAAATCAGCTCTCAGCACCCTGATACTGCAACTGACACTGGTGATTTATTTTGTTCACTAAGATCGATTACTGTCCCTGATGTATAGACATCCAAGGGCAGAGCCCATCATTTTTGCATAGTGCAAAGCCATCCACTGCAACAAAGTCCCAGTGTGCCCTCACTGTACTAATATTCCTTGCAGGTCTGAATACATTAAAAAAAATAAAAAGGAAAAAAAAAGTGACCAGAAAGGACTGGGAGAGAGAGCTGCTCTGTTTTCTAGGTTACATGTCAGGGTAACTGAAGCTTCAAAAGGCCAACAGGCAGGATGTATTGTGAAAAAAAAAATCTTTCTTTCATTTCTTATTTCTTGGGTAAATTAAGCAGAGTAATAGGGGCTCTTTTGGTTGTTTGAGTTAATGTTAGGGGGGGTTCTGTGTGGTTTTTTTGGGTTTGGGTTTGTTTATTTTTTCTTTCTAAGGAAAATAGTAAATTCTCCACCATTTGAAGTCTTACTTGCTGCTTTGAGAGAAGCAATCGTTCCAACATAGGCAATAATTTTTTTCTTCATTTAAACTGGATAACCTATGTTAAACATGCCAGACCAACATCTTCCTGTCCTTCAAATGCATGAATTGATATGTTCAGCAAGACAGCCTGAAAAGCATTGTCAGTATCCACCTGGCTACCTGAGGTGCATTGAGGAGCAGACCTAAATCTGCCTAATGAAAGGGAAAAATCTCTGCCTTAGGAACATTGGGATGAAAGGCTGCTTGTTCTGAAAGTGTTAACGTGCTATTCACCCCTTTCTTTGCTCTTCTAACATTAAACAGTTAATCACAGTTCAAGGTTTATGCAATGGGACATAGGTCTGCTTTTACCATAGCAACCACATTATAGAAATCCTTTCTGATATTATTAAGCACAGATGAAAAGCAAGCAAAACAGAAAGATTAAAATACCTGGAATTCAAAAGTTATTTTTTTTCTCCGGTTTGGAAAGGCTCCCTTTTCTTTCATTTAAGTCTAGTAAAGTCCTTCGGAGAGAATAGTGCTTAAAAAGTCACTGCATGGTACCAGGAGTTTTCTTGTTAAAAGTGAAATAACATATTCACATTTATGAGGAAACCTTTTTAAGCTGCTTTGTAAGTAGAAGAGGTTTTCGTAAGGCACAAAATGCCTGAAAGTCATTTTAAGGCCCAATTAAACAATTTGGGTTTCTTAAAAGTGTTTTAATGTACCTATGCCTCAGGTGCAAACAGTTTATTAGTTACTGGATTTTTGGCCCAAAATTAACATTTAATAAGGTAATTCCCATTTTTGAAACTCACAGGAAAATACATGTGAGGGAAAACGTGATGAGTCCTATCTCACTGGGAGAGCCAACATTTTCCCTTGGCATGCAAACACACAAACTAGCAATAGATCAGCACCCCACTCCCTCACTCTCTCTTGTGCTTTTCTAACTTGGGATGATACTTTCTGAGCATGAGTGCACCTCTTTTTAGGTCCTGCTCATCCCAGGTCTTACAGCACACTGCTCATCAGGCTCAGCTGATTCCAAACTTGCCTCCTCTTTCGATCCACAACGCACAAACCAAGAGAGGTGCCTGGAAATGAGGAGCTCACAGACACAGACGGTTTAAAACTCAGAGGTGGTTATCAGACAGTTAATGCAGGAGGGAACCAACCTACAGTTCCCAGGGGTACGTTCACAGCTTCCTCATCCAGCAGAAGATCCTTGCACAGGATGAAATGGAGGAACCTGAATGAGGACTGAGGCCTCTAAGACCCTTAGACCTTTGCTTCCTTTATTTGTAAAAAATTTATAATTCCCTATTATCCTCCTATTAACATAGTTTCTGAGCAGAAATAAACATTTCTTTCTTTTCTGTTCTGTGCTGAGACTCCATTTATGACGATCTCTGACCTAAGAATATTCATGCAAAAACCATTTTGGATTAAATGAAGTCAGTTCATTCAGACCTTACGTCTAAAGTTTAGGCTGTAAAACTGCAAGACTGACGTCCACCCTGATGATTCTGTAGTCTGATTTATGCAAGCCATAAAATTTCATCAAGTGGTTCTACTTAAGAGCTTATAACTTTTATTTAATTACATATATTTTAGAAATCTTTTCATGTAAAAACATCAAGACATAATGATCACATCATAGAACTGAACAAATTCTTCCAGCAGTTAATTAACCTTTCTGCAAAATGAAAATCCTTTGTAGTTTGAATTTTATTTATTTTATGTTTTAGGTGGTAAATATCCATACAACTCCCTTTCTAGATAAAAATAATCCTCTACTGCCATTTGCGTCTCACTCTCTAAACTTATCTTAACCTCCTTAATGCTGCAGAAGATAGTAAAGACAAGGCTTCACTTCTGTTTATGATTCTACTGCCTCTAGATATCTTATATTTGTTTTGTAATTCCCCAGCGAATCACCCAGCTAGCTGTCTGCTATGATCCACTTTTAAAAGTGAGTTATATCAAAAGTCTCCTTGATTTTTTTAAATTAATCTATTTATGGTTAAAACTAGATATAGACATTGTTTATGAGGTTGTTATTTTTCACTCAAACCACATGTCAAGAGTTCAAGGTATGCAAGGCAAAATGCAACTTTTTTTCCATTTCATTTTTCTAGAAGAAAATTCTAACAACCGCAGCACCACAGAGCCCTTTCTAAACTACTGGGGTATGCTAAGATTTTAAGCATAATTTTTTCAATTCTTCCCTATCCAAAAGAAAACAGACTGGTGAGATAGTAATACAGATTGTTAGCAGAAGTCTTCACCAAATACAGTCTGTTCTTAGTCTTGATGAATTGCAAAACTTGTCAGTCATTAGCATAAACTAAGCCCAAGAGCTTATGGGCCAGCAGATGAGAATATCAATCAACTTAAAAATAAATATATAAATGGCCGTGGAAAGCTAAGAAATACCTGCCTAAAGACCTTTGTCTTGTTTGACAGTCCAATTGCAGCTTGATAGATGAAAAGCTTAAAGCAGGAGACCTGCTCATGACAAAATCAGGCAAGGAAAACAAAGGGCAATAGGAATTGTTATTAAATGAAGCTTAGTATGCCTACACCACTTAAAAACCAGAGGGAGCAATGATGCTTCCAAAAATCTTAAGCTGTAGTTACTTAAATGGCTTAAGCTCTGCCACTGACGTGGAAAAAGGGAGGCTGTGGTTCCTGTCCCTGCCCAGTCATGCAGCCAGCCATATCACGGGGCTAATGCAGCTGAAAGCACACTTTGGGGAATTCATTCTCCTGTGAGATCTGTGAGCTGACTCAGCTTCTCCCTCTGCTGCACAATTCCAGGGTGTGGGCACAAGGGTTACCACAGCAGTGTAAGGAGGCTATAAAGCCACAATCCCCTTGTGAACAGAAAGAGGATTTATATAGGCAATCCAAGAAAAACTGTGTTCCAGGCAAGGAACATGAGGAAGGAGGAACACTTCTTGTAAGGAAGAGCTGTCTTGCATGGACCCATAAATTCCCCCTATTCTTTCAGATTGTTTGCATGGAATAAAAAATGAATATGTGAAGGCAAGTAAACTGAAGGTTCACAGAGCAAGAAAATGCCATCCCAACCAGTAGACCAAGAGGCACAGAGAAAGCAAGCAAATTAGCTTTTAAGGTTAATGCTATTTTCCTTGCTCTGAGTCAAGTCCTTGCTGAATGTAAGACAAGTGACTTTCTGAGATGTACGCAAGGCCTTTTTCAATTTCAGAAAGATTAAGTAGGAAGCTGCACTTTTCTTTTAGTAGAGAGAAGGTATATTTTGAAAGTTACTGAATATATATGAGCAACTGCTGTAAAAACCCCTGACAAATTGACTGGAGATTCTTTCACCACTTAACTTTCTGTGGCCATCACCCTAAATAGATGCATTGTTTATTTCTGAATCAATTGCATTTCAGCTCCATTTCATTCTAATCAGATAGTCAATAACCCCTGGATAGCATTTAGCATTTGACAGCTGGGAAACCACGAGATCCCAATTTTTGTCTTCTTAATTGCTCTTTGGAAACTTGTGTGTTCAGATTTCCTTAGTACAGCTTTCTAGATTTTTTTTCATCTAAAACAGCATACAATTGCCACATCAATTGCAGCAGAGAGGGTTCATACAATGATTTAATTTTCTAATATTCCCAGAATTTTGAAAATTGCAAAATCTGCTAGTCTGACATCCTTTAATGTTTATTATAACAAGAACAGATCAGGACAAAGTATCTAGGTCTTGCAAGTTGTTTTCCATGATGACAGATATTTTAAAAGGGTGGCTATAAATTTGGGTGCTGCTGCTTGGCATGTGCCTTGATAAAAAAGAAAGCTGAAACTAGTGTTGTTGAAGGATTGATCCAGTGGAAAGTGTCTGGGAAAAGCCAAAAATATTTATGTCCAAATTTCAGCTCTTATGATCCACTTTTGATTTTAATACATAGAGAAGTCCTTAAAGAACTAGGGATAACTCATTGTCCCGGTTCCAGCCAGGATAAGATTAATTTTTGCAGTGGTTAGGAAGGGGCATGGCTAGGACCAGAGGCTACTCTATACCACCCCATGACATTGCCAGGAAAGAGGGGAAGGGAATCTCTTCCAGTCAGGGATAGCGTGGCAGTGATTTGTGTATTGTGATTCCCATGTGCTGAGCTTTCCTTCATGTGTGAACTGCTTGCCTTCCTTGTACACCCTCTTCTTAATATTGCCACTGTACTGTTTGTTTCTTATTTCATTGCTGTTTACAGTAAATTGTTCCTATCTCAGCCTGTAATCTTTGCCTTTTGTGCCTCCAGTTCTCCTCTCCATCCTGCTGCAGGGGGAGGCAGGGAGTGTTTTGGTGGGAGCAGTAAATTGGGAAGCATCATTCCTAAACCATGACATTTCTATTACCTCTGCCCACATCAGTGGTGCTTACTCAAGCAAGTGACCACAATAATGCTTGAGAACCAGCTCCTCTTGCGCTGCCCCAGCAGCAGAGAAGTCTTAGAGAGCTGGCATCACTGAACAGACAGAAGTTGCATTTATGCAGGGAAATCTCTGCAGAGCATAAAAGCAAATTCCCTGCTATGGTGAGAAAGGGTAAGGCAAAAATGCCAGTCAGCTGCCTACGCCTCAGATTTGTAAAGCCAATGGCTATGCATTCACATAACTAAACATTTTCAGATCCTTATTATCCCTTTCAATACAAGGAAAATGTCCTGATTTGCATTAGAGGACCAGGCTGGTTGTCTCAGTGGATTTTGACAGTTATACGTCACTGACAAAGGGGGAGGAGAACAAGCCTCAGAGAACACAGAAATTGAATCACAATTTTTAACACAGAAATCGAATCACATTCAATGACCTACCTGCTGGAGTAGGGCTGGAACTGGGGACCAAAGGCAAGTTGGAGCAATAAAGGATCAATGCTGAGAATAAGTTCAAAACCTACTTGACTTGAGAAAATTAGTAGGATGAGCCAGGAGTTAGTGTTAGAGCAGAGCAGGAGAGAGAACCTAAGAAAGGGATAACTGCCCCAGGGGGGTGTAACTGCCCTCATCTGCCCAAGACCTGCTCTCTCCACCCCAGACAGCCACCTCTTTCCCTCTCACAGCCAAGCCTCACACAGCTGCTTTCATCTCCCTTCAACATAATGTTAGTCACATGTGCTGCGCAGCCTCTGAGAGATGCCAGTCTTTCTCCTCAGCCCACTCAAGAAGGCTAAATGCCCAAATCATGTTGACATGGGGGAGAGGAGGCTCAAAAGTGCTGAAAAGCTCAGAGTAGAAATTAGTCCAAGACCTGGGCTTTCATCGTCATTTGAGAAACAGCAAGGTTTTCCTTCGCCTAGTTAGAGCCTGGAATTCCGAACAGAAGAAAAACTGTCACAGATCCCAGTCTGGCAGGGCAAGCGTTCAGATTCACAGTGTTAAATGCAGCCAGACACAGAACTCAGGCAGTTTGCCTGCAGGGTCAGCACCTTTACTTGAGGACAAGGGTGTCAGCTGTCACTTCCCAGTCAAGGCTGAGCACAACTTCACACGTTAACAGAGGTTCAGCATCTGTGCACTGCACCCTGCCCCAAAGCACAGCACTTACACTCGGAATTTAAAATCAATAGAGTCCAGCTGTCCAATTAATATCTTGCCTCAATTTGTGTTGGAACATAAAACTCTACTAATTTTCTGTGACTGTTCACTCGATAAGTTTCAAAAGGCTCTTGTAAAAATGTAATACCAAAGCCATCTGACTAGAATGTAGAGCTCTTTCATGAGAAAATAGTATAGTATAGTATAGCTATAGCTATACTGGAAGAGATTGCTCGGAAGAAAAACAAGACCAAGGAGTCTACAAACAGCCATGGGGTCATCTCCCTGCCCTCTACACCATAGCTATTCCCACAGGGTGTAATTTCTCACACCTTGGCCTTCCCCACCAGCTCTGGTTTTCCTGTGGTGGGGTGGGTGACCCTTGCTGGATGCCAAGTGCCTACCAAAGCTGCTCTGTCACTCTTCTCCTCAGCTGAACAGGAGAGACTATAAAAGCCTTGTGAGTCAAGATAAGCTCAGGGAAATACCACTCACCAATTACTGTCATGGGCAAAACCTACTTGACTTGAGAAAATTAGTTTAATTTATTACCAATCAAATCAGAGTAGGATAACAAGAAATAAAAACTAAATCTGAAAAAGTCTCTTAAAAAGTCATATCTGTCTCTTCTTGCCAGGTTTAACTGTACTCACAATTTTCTCTGCCTCCTCCCCCTCGATGGCTCAGGGGGACAGGGAGTGTTTGCCTTCCTCACTGCCATGGTATCTGCAGAGCTGTTTCCCTCACATATTCCAGCTCCTCTCTCCAGCTGCCGTTACACAGTATTCAAGAAGGGGTTTCTCCTTTCAAGATACATTATTCCAAAGGTGCTACCACCATCATTGGAGCACTCATCCTTGGCCAGCAGTGGGTCTATCTTGGAGCCAGCTGGCATTGGCTCTCTTGGACATGGGGGAAGCTTCTAGCAGCTTCTCACAAAGTTGCTCCTGTACTCCCCTGGCTACCAGCACCTTGCCAGTACGTGCCCTCAGCAGCCAGGCAAAGCTGGCTGGGGTGTACAGATTCCCTGTGCAGCAGCCACACAAGAGTTGCATAGAAGCCATTAAATGTATCAGACTAATTTCTTACTGAGCAGTGTGAGAGCCCTTTTCCCCACTGCTTCCATCTCCATTTGGCATGGCAGTCTCAGAGTCTGGGGGAAGAAGAGCACTCTGGCTGCCTCATTACACCTTGCTCAAAGTGCTACTGGGCCTGCAATGACGTGGCTGCAATGGCATGCCCTTTTGCAGTGCTGCAAACATCAGCTAATAAAGTCTGTCAACTTCCTTCTGGTCAGAAAATGTCTGTCTTCATACAAGATAGCCAGTAAAACTTGGCTTCTGATGGTGCAAAAAGAGTGCCTGGGAAAAAGAACCAACACAAAGACACTTTTTGCTGTTCTAACCCTTTCCCAGTGACATCAGTATCTTACTCACATGCTGAAAACTTGATTTTTATTTCAGGAATTTGCCTGTTTAAGCACTTTTTTCTTTTCTTTTCTTTTTTTTTTTATTTTTTCTCTGTGTAGTATATAACCACAATGTGGACATTGATGAAGATGTTTCCATGTTCTTTTATTTAGTCAGCCTAAATGGCATGAAACAATCTATATTAGAAGAGTAGATGCACACTGGTACCTATTCCAGATGCACTTATCTTCATTTATTTAAATTTTAAATTAAGTTATATTTTCTTTGAAAGTAAAGGTCTGGAGTTGGTTCAAAAAGTTACTTTGGATATAATAAAAAAGCATCATCACACTAGGTGTTGGTATAATTTTCATGCTGTCTAAAGCCCACCTGCCCACAGAAACTACATAGAGTCTCTGAGCTGCTTGTTTACTTTCTGGCAGATTTCACTAAATGGAGAACCTCCTCCAGGGCACACATTTAGAAATCGACAAAACTCTTCCAATTTGAATTCTCATTTTTCAGTTGGGTCAATAATAGTCTAAGTATGAACTTGCAGCTTGCAAAGAAGAATGCAGCTGTCTGCAAAATGTCACATGGAAAGAAAAACTTCTTCTCCTTTCTGGACAGGAGACAGTGGGGTCTCGAGTCAGCTGTGGTGCATCAGTTGATCCATGGAATGAGGAAGAGAGACAGAATTTTTTAATGGTCCAGACGAACCGAAAGGTTGTTGAAGACTCTTAATGTTTGAAATCCACTCACACAAAGCAGCCAGGTGGTTTGTTCAGTCTTTCCTAGGAGAAAAGCTGTTTATTCCACTACAAAGAGTCTCCGAGTAGGGCCAGGATTTGTCTGAGGCATGGAAACAGATGGGCAGAAGCTGCTCATTCCATTATCCCTTGAGCCGTGCTTGTTCTATCAGCATCCTGGCATCTTATCTTCAGGGCTGCTTTGCTCTGGGCACCTGGAATCACATGTTCCCATCCACTACCAGTTTTTCTCCATAAAGAACAAAATGGAAGTGACAACTTCTGTTATGTCCATGGCTGAAGCCTATCCAGCAATGTGTTACACAGTGTTTTTAAACGGTAAAATAGAATCATCCATACCTATTATACCCAGGTTTAAACCAGAGATGGACAAACATCTCAGAGGTATAATTGGACTCTAATGAAAGTCAAAGCAGTGGTGCCTTTTGAGATAGGAAACTGGCTAAGTATGTTAACTTGTTCTTGCAATGAATTCTAGGTACTTACTGAATTTTCATGTCTCAAAAGCTTGCATTTTCTTCTTGATTTTCCAGCTGAAAGAATCAAGTAAGAAATTTGCTTTGAAACCAAGCAAACTTCCACTGAGTTCTAAGACTTTAGAAGCATTTCAGATTTGTCTAGAGAGAAGGCCAAATTCCTGTGTATTGTGTCTCAAGGTGTCTATGTCTTCCTGTGGCAATTTATCTTAAAATACATTAATATTTCAAGTTTGCAGGAGGCTTTGATGAATGTGCAAAAAGGCCAGACTGGCCTTGCCATTTGTCTGGCTATAAAGAGAGCTACAGACATAGAGAACTTTCAGTCCCATTCCTCCCTGCAGGGCACAGGTGCATCCTTCTGTGGTCTCATCCAACACCCGAGCTCTGCCCTTCTTACTGAGCAAGAGAGATGAGCACTCAGGAGATGGCAAGTTATCTTCGAACTGAAATATTTGATATCAGGCAGAAATTGGTTACTATGAGGGTAGAGAGGCACTGGAACAGGTTGCCCAGAGAAGATGTGGATGCCTCATCCCTGAAATGTTCAAGGCCAGGCTGAGTGGAGCTCTGAGAAGACTGGTATAGTCAGAAGCATCCCTGCCCAAGGAAAGGAATTGGAATGAGATTATCTTTAAGGCCTCTTCTAACCCAAACCCTTCTATGAGTCTATGATTCTAATAAGGCCACAGAGACAAGACAATTAGAGGTTGTTTCACATCTCTCCATGTTTGCCTCCTACTCTACCAGATCACTTTCTCGTGTGAAGAGTAGGCTTAAGATTCTGCCAATTGACTCTGCTAGGTGCCCTGTACAATTAGTGGCTTCCACCCCCAGCAGCCTGGTGTGACCTTGGCTTCAGTGCCATCCACATGAACTGCACTGTACAAATCAGACTGACACAACCCTCACATGGACCGAGTCCAGCATTCAGCCCAGGCCCTAGATCTGCTTCACATGAACATCTCTTCTTACACCACACGCCTGTTTCCCCTTGGAATGAGAGAGGGCTGTGACAAGTTAAGCTTGCACCAAACTGTGCTGTTCTGACTGCTCTGTGGTGCACAGGATGCCCAATACCTGCAAGAGGCTTGTTTTGGGATATATGGCAACTGAGAAAGGGAATACGGCACTATTTCATATGCACCAACCTTTTCTGACTCAAGCCACCCCATTTCTCTTTCTAACCACATGGTTATGAAAAAAGCCCATTTGATTCCCATGGTTTCCACCAAGTAACACACAGCAAGTCAAGAAACAGCCATGGGCTGTAAGTTTCGTCATCTTTCAAGATGGTAAAAATAACTGAGACGTTGTTAGAGCATGAGTTGATCTGGCATATTACATTACAGACAGCAGGTGTCTGAAATATGTGGCACAGTATCTAAAATGCATGATAATGTTATAAAATATAAAAGGATATTACAAAATTGTACAGTTTAGATGACAGATAAAATACATGATTTGACACGCCATATATTTTCATTTTTACTTTCCAGGAAAATTGTAATCTGAATTCATTATTTCTAAGAAGTATTTGAAGTACTCTGCTGTAGAGTCATATAGTCTAGCGAAATGAAAGGGAAGGGAAGGGACATGAGAAAAAAAAAAAAGAAAGAAATGAAGGCAGGATTTTGGGCTCACAAGTGAGAAAGTTTCCTTGTAGCAAACTCATTTATTTCAATTTTTTTCCACTCTGATTAGTGAGAGATATATCTGATCCAGGTATCTTTCTAACTCCTTGTCAGATCCTTTGCATATTCATGGTATAATATCTGAGTGGAGCTACTGAGCACACAGGTAAGTGTAGATCGCTGTTTTTGCAGGCATATGAGCCACAAACCTCAGGGAAGCCCAAGCTCTGGGGTTTGAAGGACAGGAAGCTGGCTGAAATATGAAATTTAGGCTTCAGAGAGGAGCTGGCATACAGTTAAAGGATTAGAAATAGAGACAGTAAGAGTCTGTCATGTATCCTTCTTCATAAATGCTTTTAGTTTCTGCCTTCACTTCCATCCCACAACGAAGAGACAAGCCTCTGAAGAGAGTGGCAGGGTCCTGTGACACATTTAAGTCACCTAAAGTCTCCGAAGGGCATTGGATATGACAGCATAGTACCTCTGGGAAGCCAGAGCCATCACTTCTAGCAGTTTTATGTTCTCTCGACATTTGATTGCAAAAATAAAATAAATGCAATGACATTTCAAGAAGTGTCTCCAAGACAAATATGTGAAGTACATCTGTGAGCTCATATAGGGCCATAGCAAGTCCCCAGGACCCAGTTCATCTTGAAGAACAGCATACAGTTCTCTCATCCCAGAAACAGTGGCAGGATAAAAAAATGGCTCAAGGAACTACTTACTTTTTCAGTTTTTTGGTGTTTACATTGGTACCTCCTCATTGTGTGGGCTTAGCTCTTCTGATGGGTATCTTTAGGAGCCGTGCACTCTTCATCAAACACCTACCCTGGGCAGAGTACGAGAGTTTATTTCCCCAACACTGACCATGTCCATGGGGACAAAAACCCCCAGCTATTATGGCCTCTTTTTGTAGGCAAGAGCACGATATGGTGTGGGTCCACCATCCCAAAATAGCATGGGTGAAGAATGCTGGGTGGAGACAGAACCCACTCACCTGGGTCCATCCCAGTTAATGTGCAATACCTGGGTGAGGAGTGATCCTGTGGGATCACTCCCTCAGTCTGCAGACATTGGAGAGAAAGAGAGTTTTCATGGCATGACTTACACCTTAATTGTGTTGAATCTTCTCTGGAGATCCTTCCATTTTGCTTTGATGCTTGAGGGGGTTTAGAGCAAGAAAATTCCCAAATGGCATGTCTTGGATATGTTCTTGTAGTTAGGTGAAATGCATCTTTTCTGCACTGCTGTTTCAGAAGGGGCATTTGTCTTTGTTAAAATGTCTTTGCCTAATGTCTTAAATGTTACCATGGAAATAAAGGGTTATTTATCAACACTCATCAAACATCTGCCTTCCTTTTTGCTGTCATGGATAGAATGGGCAGAACAGAGTTTCTTCATGCAATTTTCAAAGGCTTAGGAGCAGAGAAGGTTGATTTGATTCAAAACTAAAGCTCTCTTTGGGAATCTGCAGCACAGCAAGAGCCAGAGGTTGCAGGGGAACCTCAGCTCATTCATTTGCCCAGTGCAGCCAGGCCCACAAAGTGCAGCCAGCCCCACACCCCAGCGTTCACCACTTCAGCCATCAGAACTCTCTCCTGGCACCGTTTCAGCTGCTGTAAGACTTCCTTTCACTACCTCCTTTTCCTACTGCGTGCTGCAGGTGTGAGCAAGCTTCCTGAGGCACCTACGCACAGCTTTGCTTCTCTGTCACCTTATTTTCCATTTGTACCAAGGAGATATTTTTATCTTAATAATCTGGGTGCTGTGATAGAACCCAGAATTTAGAAGATGTTTTCAGTTCTTTGTGAGGGGAGTGTGTCTGCATACCAAATGAGGAATTGCTGGGAAGACTGTGAGGAAAAATGACCTGCAGAGCCTAAAAATGCAGTCAAGTCAGGGCAATAATGCAGTAGAAGTGAACCACAGCAGGCAAAGCTAGAAGCAGTAAAGACAGAGAAGGAAAAGTGTGCTTAGAAAAGGAAAAAAGAAGCTTCTAAGTATTTTCCAGTCTCACCAGAGAAGATTAGCTCCAAATGAGGGGATCAGGGAAGACCTTTGAATGTGACCATTCAAAGAAACATTTCTATTTATATGTTTGATTGCCCTCATAGTTCACTCCTTTTAAGTGCTTTCCTCCCAAGCACCTACGAATCACCCTTATGCTACATAAATTGAAGTGTCAAAAGAGATCCAAAATCCCTGGCTAGTTTCCCAGTTAAACATTATATATGAAAATGTAGGTGCCAAATGCAAGCAGCCATACAAACAAAAATACAAGGTTTCTGTGTGACAATGATATTGTCTTTCCTTTCTTTAAAAATGCCCTCTGAAAATACTATTTTTTTAGTCAATCCCCAAGTAAGCAGAAGGCTGAGGTCAAAGAAAACAACTTGTCCTCTTGTGGATGAGCAGAGGACAGAGTCTCGAACACAAACACTGTGAGGTCTCAGCAGAGAGGAGTCATTTCCCTGTCATCTCCCAGGTGAGCAACAGCACACGCCCATAAAAATGCAGAACTGAAGCACAGAGGCTGCTCCAACAGTCCCCTGCGCCCTCCCACTGCCAGTGCAGCACTGAGACCAAGCCAGTCCCAGACTGGGCTCTGTTTTGGAAGCAGCTGACAGAATCTGATGGCACTAACCTCTGTTTTTGTCGAGTAGCTTGCAGCTGAGCATCAGCCCTTTCAGCTTAACATGCAGCAGGTTTCATCATGAGCTGATCAATAAAGTTATTGAGCCCTTGTTTTCTTTCAAGCTCTGTCAAATCTGTGAGCATGACCTACTCTCAGATCCAGATCCAGGTTCTCTTTAAATGAGGGGGAGCATGGTGTATTATTTTTACTTCTCCAGACTTTTCTCATAGACAGTCGAGACAATTTCTCAACACTTCAAAGCATATTCTTTTATTGCAGGTATGACATACGTAGATTGCCTTCACCTATTAGTTCTCGGCTTGCCATCTCTTCTGTCATCCCAGTTTCCACCCATCCCAGCTCCACAGGAAACTCCAATACTCGTCCTTTGTATGCCACCCCCACCTTCAACCTCCTCCCTTTCTGTCACCACTCTTCCTTATGTGCACCTTGCACACTCTCCCTTCATCAGTGGCTGTTCTTCATGCCACACATAACTCCCTTCCTCCCTACAAAACACTTCACTCTCAGGTACCCTCACACATCCTTCTTTCCTGAAAAATACCGCTCTTGTAATACACCCGACTTCCTTTGCTGTTGTGCCTTTATTGTCTCATTCTTGTTGGATTCTCCAGTCTCCCTTTTGCATTGACTCCCTTCAACCTAGAGAGATGAGCATGCTTCCCTTTTACTTTTCCTCTTAAAATGAGAGGCTGGTGGTGTAAGAGAGAAGAAGCTGAGGTGCTCAGGAGGAAAGCTGTGGGGAAAACAAGTTTTTCCAAAAGCATGTGCTTTGCTTTTCCTTGCAGACATGCAGCTTGCTAAGGTGAGGTGGAGGTGTCCTGTGCAGCAGGATGTGTCCTGTGATTTTCCAGCTAGTCCCTTCTGTAGGGAGATCTCACATGCAGCCCTTTGCATTGTCTTCCTTGCATTTTTACAGTTACTAATAATGACCTAGAAATACCTGCAATGATCAGTTAAGCCACAGGTCCCAAAGAAGAACTGAATGCCTTTTTCTCCACGCCTTTCATTGCAGCTATTCAGCACAGCAGTTGTTAGTATGGGCCAGGACAAACATGTTTGCTAAGGAGAGCAGGAGGAAGACAAGAAATCTCCATAAAGCATACACAGCAGGCAGTTGGCTGGCAGGAGGGATATGAAGGAGATGGATATTTGCAGACAATGCAAAAATTATTGTGACAGCTGCAGATTGCAAACCTTCTGTGGTAAACTCAGAGCCCAGGCGAGAGCTCAGGAAAAGGAGAGGAAAGGAAAGCCATAGGGAAACTCTGCTAGGCACAGAACAGTCCACTGCTGAAAGATGCTTCAGAGTATTTACGCTGCAGCTGTAATAGGCTCAGCAACTCAAGGACTTCGTGGACATTGGCATGCAGATACCGATAATATCAGTAATTTGCACTCCGTGTCAAAGAACAATGATGGCAAAGCAACAACTTTTCCTTTTCCTGCCTTATCTGCCTTGCCTAATGTCAGGTCTAATCCCCAGAGCAGAGACTTCCCCATACCACAGGTGAGCAGGGAATCAAGCAGCAAACAGTTAATGGGGGCATCCCCTACTTGGTCCGAGCTGGTCCCAGCAAACACAAAGATCTATGGCTTAATTGTGCAGTGCTCTTTCAGCTCAGAAAGAAGCAAGTCAGTTTTTGAGCTATAAGTTCAGGCTGCCATTTCTTTTGGTGATTTACAGTACCCATGGATATGTTAGTTTAGCTTGTCACAGTGGAAGTTGACAGTTGTTACCAACATAGAAGGTGTTGCAGAGCTCAGGGTATATGGGGCACAAAGACTTGGGCAGTGCTACATTTTCTATTTTTCGTCTGTTAGTTTACAAATGGTGCAAGACCCTGACTGCAGACCCTTCAACAGCTTTGCCAGCAAGGATTCCCAAGGCTGAATCCATATCACAGTTCAAATATCACAGAGGAGTTCCTTGTCTCTCCAATAACTCTGCTAGATGTGTCAAGCCATCACAATTGCACCGATGTCAGTATCTTCAGCTTTGACTAGAGAACTCAAGGATTGCTACAAATGTTCTGCTTGGAAGCAGCCAGACTGATCAGTCACACACAACCCTCTGTGATCTGAAAATGAAGCAGAAACTTGTTGCCTCTAGATGCAAATATCAGCAGCCATGCACTAAATCAGCTGCAGTTCCAAAGTGCCTACAAGGAGAGCATTTAGTTATCCCCATATTCCTTATAGCAATTAATACCCGCAATATCAACGTAGTCTTGAGAACCAGCAGGCTGCAAGAACTTGTCCAGATGACAAAGATGTAGAAACATCAGGGCAGAGAATGGTCCCTGTCCATTTCTTGTTTTAATGTGTACCATTTATGGTCCTCACTGCTCAAACAAGGAACCTTGAAAGTGGTCTCAGACTCCAAAACGAAATGCTAACAAGCACATGGATGGGGGACAGTAGGAATCCAACACTCCCTGCAGCCTGTCAGGCTGTTTCTAATGAGCAGCAAAGCACACACAGGCCAGCATCTTCTCCTGCTCAGTGCCCCAGGCAGCATGTATCTCCAGAAGGGAGGAAAACATCACAGCACCCTGGAAGCTGTCAGAGCAGCAGCAGCTGTTTGCTGGGAGCATCCTGTCTCATCATGCTTATTAAGGGGCATGTGCAATACAGTGCAGACGACAAATTTAAATCCACCCCAGCGCCTAAAGCTTTGATTTCAGGGACCCCTGCACTTCAGTCCTGACTCTCTGTGTCCTAAGCACCATGTTTGCATGTCTTTGAGAAGTCAGTGAGACACTGGTTTTGCTGTTTCTCTTAACATCCTTGACTCCCTCCTTTTGTTGCTAATCCCAGATGATGACTTTCCTTTTATTCTTTACTCTTTTTTATTCTCTCCATTACAGTACCATCTATTCCTTTAGTTCCACCAACACTTGGAGGGAGGAGAGTCTGGGCAGGGTGGAGGTATGTTCTGTAAGATGAAGCAGTGTTAGATCATAGTGTTTCAACAAACAGTTCTCTGGTGTTATGACCCATATCTTTGTTGGAGAAGAACTGTGGAAGAAGGTCTGGGAGATCTTTTTTTAGCAAATCTGGTTGAATAATTGCTGGTAAATAATTTGCCTGATGGTCTTCTCTCTGTGTTTTGTAGAGATAGCCACTGTCAGATTGTGATTGCTTCAGAACAGTTTGTTATACAAAATTATTTGATGATACTTTGGCAAGACAGTTTTTGTCAGTGGCTCACTGTTCTCAAGAGAATCATGCAGTTACCCTATGATTAGTGATAGCATTTCTATTCCTCAGTTGTGGAAGTGTAAGCTTTAATTATTCAGTAAAAGTGCTTTACTTTCCTCAGGTGCAGGAGCACAAAACCTTCAAACACGTTTTCTGTCAATGAATATACAATTAAAACTCTACCTTATTGCTGTAAGCGGGTAATAATCCAGAAAGGGATCTGCATGCAATCTGTGTCAATTAATTTAAGAAATAAAAAAAATTTAAAAAAAAAAAAGCAGGAATTTTTTTCAGTGCCTGCTAATCATATCGTTTCTCTATACAGAGGAGTATCAGCCCTCTGTGTTGAGTGCCCAGTTACAATAGTAAAAAACATAGTGGAAAAACTGTTCGATCTATCAGTGTTGTAAATTATCAACCTTTTTTTTAAGGAAAACCCTGCTTTGTAGGAGGAAACAGAGGGACCAAGAGGTTATGTGATCAAGGTGCTCAAAATCTGTGACAGAACCAATAATGCAGCAGAGTTCTGGATGGGAAATGAATGTGGCTCCCTGTTCTTCTCTGCTCTCCATGTTCAGCTCTATAGAGCTTTTTCTGCCTCATACTCTGCTGACATCTTCAGTAATAATGCTGTGTTCAGAAGGAATGAACACAAACTGAGAGACATGCAGTCTCTCTGATGTGATGAGTGAGTCATGATGGGGGTGAGGGAAATGGGGATCAGCTCCATGTGCTACCTGGTTGAGCATAATCCCAGCAGGGAAATGTTGTGTTCTTCAACCTCAAAAGAGCTGTTACAGATTGTCAGAGGTAAGAAAAAGAAATTAAAATCTATAGAAAGCACTTGACAGCAGCTCCTTTACCATCACTGTTGATGCCTTCCAACTCTGAAAGAGTTCACTAATCTTGCAGAGTTATGAACACCCAGTCTGCAAAAAAAAAAAAATTTCTTTCTTAAACAGACTTTGGATATATAACTTGGCTTTAGCTTTTCTTTTCAAGGCAGTTCTATTTTCACATATTAAAATGATGCAGTACTTAAGTCATTACTATTTTCATTTCTAATAGTTCTTTCCTGTGAACACCGTATTACATTATTTTATCAATCACTAAGTTTTTTTTCATTCAGCCTGTTCTTTTTCCTCTTTTTATTCTTCTTGATTTCATTCTAAGTTCCCAACTTTTATGCCACACCACGTTCATCCGTCAGAACAAAATAAAAGGAGGGGCTGTCAGACACAACATTGGCTAACCTTTATGTGAAGATTTGCCTGCTCCTCCAGGTGATTTTCCTTTGAACTTTTAGTATTTTGATTGCCAACCTGGAGGATAAAAAATGGAGTATATGTATAAGAAAGGAAGCGGGATGAAGGGCAAAAGTGTGAAGGGTTACTGAGAACAGAATGCAGACAGGTGTACTTATGACTGTATATTTAATTCTTCTGTTTACACAGGACAATAACATAGTCTGAGAGGGTGAACACTGAACTGAAGTAGCTGTAGCATCAGTGTGCAGAGCTTTCCACCTTTCTCTTTCCCTCTCATCAATACAGTTAAGGATATTTAACCATCCAATAAAAAGTGGTTTGGGACCTATACCACGCCTATGTGTAGTAGAATGTTTCAGGTTCCAGTAAATCTGATTCATTCCTCCCCTCTGAGTAAAGGCTAGATATTATACAAGTATAGGTAGAATGTGATGAAACTTGAGATTAAGCAAGTCCTAGTCCTTTAAATGAAAAAAGTAACACTGAAGTAGGCTCCATCAGACCCTTAGGAGAGATTTCTCATTCTAAATTTGAGCTATCCAAATATTATGCATCTCATCTAATCTCAAAGTTTTCCCTGTAGTCAAAAAAATAAAGGCGGGTACCTCAAAATGGGTGTCCATCTTTGTAAAGTGTCTAACAGAGAGAGGACCACTTGTGGTTGGTTAACTTCTCCCTCTGTGAGAGCCTAGATATTACCTTAACTAAGTTACCCCAGATTCAGGGAGGGAATAAAGACAAGCAAGATGAATCCCATCTGAACCAGGAAATTGCTCCCAGCGCTGGTTGTCCTGACATATTCTATGTCCCTCCCCTGCTCAGAGCCCCACTCACCAGGTAATGATGTTCAGGAACTTTTGATCTCTTAGGCCTTGCCAAGCCATAAGAGGGGAAACAAAGCTTCAGTGTGCTAAATAAATTGTCAACAGAAGAAACTCCACTCCCAGAGCCTATTAGTGACAGTAATGTTGGAGCCAGAGAGAATCCAGCTTGCTCATTGGAATGAGATTTTAGTGTATTTATTGAATACATCAGTGTTACTTATAAACAAGAATATTTGATAGAGAAATTATCAAAGGACAACAAACATGGACTGCAATAAACACGGACTCCAACAACATTATGTTTATGGAACAATTTTTATGATAATTCTCGGTTACTTCAGTTTCCTTAACTGAAATTATTCCTCTAATCCATTTATGCAATTAAGGTAGAGAATTTTTGGTTCCACTATCACCTATCTCCACTGTCTCTCCCCTAAATATTATAGGACTCTGGAGGTGCTGCTACTGTACAAGTTGTATTTTGTAATCCTTTTCAGCACCAAAAGAGTCAAACACAGTGCTTTACAACTGGGGCATGGCCACAGAGTGTTAGTGTTAGATCTTGTCACTGCACACAAATTTAGTGTCTCACTTTACCAGGGTAAACACTAATGATTTTTGAAACACAGAAATACGAGAGTGGTGAGAACGCTTGGAGAGAGAGAAATGTTCCAATTTGAGTTCAGATTTGACCAGCATATGGTCAAACTGGAAGGCTAATCTTACCCTTTGAGTCAAGGAGGGGAAAGGAGGGTATTGCTGGACTTCCAACAAGGAAATACAGACTGTCCTGCAGGGACTTGGAAAAAAAAGAAGGTGTGGCTGTGTAACTAAAGTCTTTATAATGTGTGTTCACTAGCAAGGCAAACTAAGATTGCATAAAAATTTCTGATGCTAGCATTTCCTGATTTCTCAGTGCTTGACTTTTGTAACTTTCTTGTTGTTCCTTAGGTCTCTACTTCTATCTATCTACATATGAGAATGTTTCATGATCATAAAAATACTCCTTCTCTCCTTTCCCAGCTTAAAGAGTACAGAGAGAGAGAGAGAGAAGGAAAGAAGGTGCAATTTTTGTTCTGCAGATGGGTGGTGGTAGATGCAGGCTGGGTGTCCAGTTCATACCTGTGAAGACAAGTGGGACAGAACTGAATTGCTGCACCATAGATATCAGGGCACTGAGTGAGATAGACATTCAGGGGCAAAATAACAATACTGAAGATGTAAGAAGTGCAGAGAAATTCTGCAAAGTCCAAACAGGTTGTCAGCTGTCAAGTCCCCTTAATCTCACTCCAGTGACAGTTACTTCCAGCATGGAATGCAGAGACTGTCAAGGAAAGCACCATGTAGATGTGTTTCTTCATTTCTTTTCCCTTTCATTGCTGATACTCCTCGCAGAGGGGTTCTGCATGACATGTTTCCAGCAGAAATTGGTGACTGTTTTTTACTGAGAAAAGCTTGCTCTGGACCAGAAAACAGCTTCCTCATGGAACCTACTCCTGTCAGGGTAAAGGGCACACTCCAAATACTTAACAGAGATGCAGGCAGCTGTATCAGACCATGGACCCTACTTCTGTCTCTGCACTGAATGAAAAGGGCTTTGCCTCCATGGATGTATAGGGACTTTCCTGGTATTCACAGGGTTGCATGAAGCTTTCATGACCAGAAGTGTGGTGCCCAGCCCAAACTCTTCCATTTAGGGCATGCAGAAGGTAGGCACAGAATGAAGGAGGGAAACAGCACAAACTAGCACAAACTGAGAGTGTGGCTGTGGGACTGCAGAAGTCAGCCCTCCACTGTGCTCCCCAGTGTGAATGCCAGTTTGCTCAGGTGTAAACTGCCTTTCAGCCCCACTTTGTTTCCCTGAGCTGCTCTGAGCTCCATGGATTGCACCATTAAGGATCCAGATAGACAAGCACATTGTGAAATATAAAAGATTGACTACTGCTGGTTTTAGAAAATTCTGAGTCATATCATCAAGTCTAGGCACTTTAAAATGAGCACGATACAGTGACAGAAACATTTATAGCCTTGTTTCACAGATTTCTGGTCTTTTGGGGAGTTGTGCTCTGCATCCTGTATTCTCTCTAATATAGAAAAATAAATCTCCATGAGGATCTCTGATGGGCGCAAGGGATATCTTCCTATCTTTGCACTTCACTGAGCATGAGCAATGCAGGCAGCATTCCAGCTCTTAGCACTGTGCTGTATGCTTGTTTTATTAAAATCACACGAGTATGTAAAAATCCAGCCTTTTGTTGGCCTTGAAATTATTTCAAAGCTATCTACTGCTTAACTACTAATCTAGCCATCCACTCATCTGCAGGCAGAACTCTTTGCCAGCTAGACTTTGAAGTTCCTCTGATCCATATAGAAACACACCAAGCCAGTAAATGAGAAAAGAAAATGCCTCTAAAGAACGGTTGCCTTTTGAATTTGGACCATTTGCTAGTGTGGCATCGAGTTCGATCTTGGCTCCATATGGCAGGATTGTGCCACAGAACAAGAAATATCTATGGGTCAGTTTTAGAATTATCAGATCTTTAATCTGTGTGCCACAGCAGACATCACTCCTCTTTTCCTCATGTGCAGAAATGTGTTATGATGCAACTTTGTTGACCCACATATGAGGTTTGAAGCCCTTAGCATTAGCGCAGGTTTGTAATTAAACTGTTCTAACCCTAAGAAGGATCACTCTTTGACCTCAAAAATCACATTTAAATTACATTTAAATTGCATTTAAACTGAATCAAGCCGTAAGTTTTTATTTCTTCTTCAGTTTTGTACCAAAATGCTAACCATTGGAGTAGCATGACAGTAGCTGTATGAATAAGAAATTGATAGCAACACAGCAAATTGAGGTCAAAGAGGCTATCATTTGTCAGGATGGAAGTAAAGGCTTGGTTATTCCCTGCAAGCACAGGAAGTAAAGTGCAACTAATATATTCCAGGCAAGAATATGGGGACAAACTGACACTACAGGGAAAAAAAAAGGAAAAAGAAATGAGAAAAAGCAAACAGAATAAGAAAAAAATACTAGTCAACAGAAATAGTCTTGTGCTCTTCCCACAATAAAAATGCTCATCAGAGAACATTTCCAAAAGCTTCTAAACCATTGTGAATCCACATTTCACAAGAAAACTAGCTCTGAGAGGCCTATGTTTTGTTGTTTTTCTACATTGACTGTTTTTCTAACTGATTTAGACATCACTTATGGTGAATGCAGTCACTCTGTTACAGATCCTATAGACTGACCAAATCTAGGCAGACTAGACCAAATCAGCTCAGCATCACTGAAGCTGCCCTGAGTTTGTGATGAGCTGCAGTGCTCAGAGCGAATAAAGAACTAGCAATCAGCTAGGAAAAAGCTCTCTGCTCCTTTGCTCATGCTGGGGAAAAGGACCAACTGCTAGCTTAGGTATGGGTTTCCAACATCATTTTTGAGCAGGATTCCAAATCAAAAACCTCTCAGATGAGGGAGAGAGAGATTCCTGAAACACAGCCCTCCAAGTGGCAGTCTGCACAATACAGTGCATGATAGGTCATGTCCTGAAATCAACTGGTCGCTCAGGGAATTCCTGCCAATTGGCTCAAAAACCCGGCTTCCCATCCCAGGAATTCAATGGAGTTACAGCCATCAAATCAGGAATCCCTATGCCCTTCTGTAGTAGAGATGGGATCTTCTGCCACTTTAGGAGGCTCTGTCCATTTGCGCTACACCACCACTGCGGTCGCTGAACGGTCACTGTGGTCACTGAAATGTCTCGGCACAGGGACAGCAGTGGTTTGCTCCTATAAAAGGCTGTCTCTCCCCTGACTTCAGCTTTGACTTTCCAGTAGGTCTCAAAGCAAGAAGCCTTCCTGTGCTACTGCACACTCTGGAGGGAAGCAGACCTGCTACATTGTCCCACAGAGACACAGTTTCTTTTGCATTTGTTGCAATTTTAAAAAATGAATATGTATGCCTTGGCAGCTGGTTTAGGGAAAAGGTGCTGCATCCAAAAGGTTCCTTATTGCCTTTGCTTTCTTATGTACGTAAAGATCTTCCAGCTTTAGTCCTACTGCATGGTCTCCAGCTCCTAAGGAGATAACCATCTTTCCAATCCGTTAGGTTATTGTATTGACAGATTTCATACTGGAGGTGTCTTAGCACATCCAGGAAATTCCTTTCCTTTTTTAAAATCAATGTTTTTATTACTTTATCTTGATGAAGTGCCTTCACTAAATAAATTCACTACTCTCCATTACATCTGCAGCCATTCAATACCTGTGGAATGGAGACACATTCTGTCCTTTACTCCAGGTTTGTTGGCAATGAGTGGAGAGAACCATATTTATCTGTCTTTTAGTTCATTTCAGACTAAGACTAATGTATATCAGCTTAAGGATCAGGCCATGATCTTCTCTCAGCAATCAAATCCTGTAAACTCACCTTTCTATTTCCCATTTTTCCTTTCTTTTTTCTTCCAGACCTCAGTTTTGCCTCCTTTTCATTAATATCAAATATAAATCTAAAAGAATAGATCAAACAACAAAGACTTGAATCCATGCTCTGCCTGTGAAGAGATACCATGTCTGCCTCTCACTAGGTTTTCTATAACCTTTTGAGTTCAACTGGTTCAGTTGCCACTAGGAAAAGAAGGAAAAGGAAGAAGGTGTCTCAACACAAAACTCCACATATGTGAGTTACGTAGATTAGGAAAAAACTGATGTTTCACATTCAGTATCTGCAAAGGGTGAAATGAGGTGAACATGAGATATGTAATCCTTGTAATTCCTTTTGAAGGGCTTACTATGTGGATCTGCTGTTCAATTACCTATAGGCCAGCAAGAAGATTATAAAGGGAAAGAAATTCCTGTGATATACAAAGGGACTTAAACCTGAAGTGCCACTGAGAAGATTTTGCAGGCTGAGAACTGTGTCTTTTCTTAAAGGAGGAAAAGCGGACTTTTCCCCTTTAGATCCACAGGTATTATTTTAACTCAGTCTCCTATGTTTTCAAAGTCTTATATTGAGTGGGAAGGGACCATCTCACTCCTATCCTCTCTCCCTTTTCATGTGAATCATGCAGGATAAACTTCTTCATCTACTGCAAAGGCAGATGTGCTATAAGCATTTGGTCGGGGCTCAGTCTCAGAAGCTGGGCTGGAATAGGAGAGCAAATTTATTTTCACACTGTAAAGGAATGCCACCACCTCAAAAGAATTTTGCTCTCCCATCAGAGCAGGAGAAGCTTCAGATTTTACTAGGTCAAATCAAAACCTTGGTCTCTTTATGGCACATGAACATGGAGCTTTGATGCTTTATGTAGGAAACACATTATTTGTGACACTCACAAATGGATTGCCAGGGTCATCAATCTGGTCCTTCCACTAACACCAGTTATTCTGGTGGTGCAAGACCTCACTAAATCTGTGAATGGCGTCACTTGTCTCTCTGTAGCCACAGGGGTAATAAGGAGCATGTGAGCATTGCAGTGGACTACAACACTTGTCTGCTGGCTTGCCACAATTTAGTACTTCCAGAGTAAAATTATTTGTGGAGTAAACCAGGGAAGAACCTCAACTTGTTTATAGTAATAACTTGCCTGTAAGAAAGTTTTCATCCAGAGCAGCAATAGGTAATCTTGCCTCTGTGTTACAAGTCCCCATAGTGCCATTCCTCTCACTTTCTGTAATAAGGATTACATGTTGGCCTGGTCTTCAAAGAGGTCTTTGCCCTTCCGAGGGTCTGCAGGCATTAGCCTGCTCTCCCAGAGCAGCATCCATGGCCATGCTGCACACCAGCACTGGGAGGAGGAGGAGGGCAGGGCTCCAGCCTGGTCGGCTGACTTCAGCTCCTTTACACTCATCTGCCTCTGGGTTTGTTTTAATATCTCAGCTCTTTGAGCATCATTAAAATGGTTCTGACAGGAGCCTGTGATAAGATAGCAATCAGAATACGAACCAAAGTGACTCACTCCACAAATAATGTTTGCCTGTGTTGATATGAGAATAATGAAGCTGCTACCCAGGAGCCAGGTGACCAGGAGAGGGTAGAGGGAGTGGAATTTGTTATCAGCCTTCCTAGAAAGATGGATGGAAAGGGCTTTTGCAGGACTCACAGTCCAACATGCTTTCCTCTCATTCAGTTCTGGATACCAACATGCACTGCATGCTTCAAGCAAATGCTGCATGGGTTACTGTTCCCATGAAGGGAAGTCAAAGGCAGCGTATGTTGGCAGTGGGTATGTCTAAGCTTTGCTGAAGCTTCTGATTCATATGACTGTTCATGGTGAATATTTCCTATTGTGTTCTCAAAAGACTCTGGATCTTGGAATAGCAGAGGGTATAGGTTTTGGAAGACAAGATTAAATAGCACAGGGCTCCAGTTTCAAATGTTTCTCTAACAAGTCAAAAAACTTTGCTATTCTTTAATTCTCCAGCATGTCTGACTTTCTGTTGTTCCAAATAACATGGCACACGGTACTCACATTTACTATGGGACTAATTGTAGCTTACTTTGAACTGAAAAAGCCATTACTGACCTATGGTACAATTCAACTGCACAGACACTGAGGCCAGGTCACATCAGCATTCACCTGTGCAGAGCAGGGCTGAAACGCTGGGGCATGGCTGCATGGGCTAAGCTGGCCTGCATTTGCCAGCTGTACTGAGTCTGGCTCTGCTAGCTGCTCCTTTTCATTAGTATCAAATATAAATCTAAAAGAATAGATCAAACAATAAAGGCTTGCATTCATGCTCTCTCTGTGAAGAGATGCCTCAGAACATCTCCATTTGAACTATGAAGATATAATTAGTCAATCAGTGATAGGAAGCAAAATCTTCCATGTTTATAATCTGCTATGTGCCAGTGGAAGCTCTCTCAGGCTCCTAAAAAGTCGCTCTAATTTTTCCACAAACTTCAATGAAAATAGTGGTGTTTCCTTCCTTCTGTCACCTACCTCCTCCCAGCACACTGTTAATTGATCCTTAGGAAGTGCTCAAGTTTTGTGGCAAGGAGTTCAGAGAGTTCAGAAAAATATTATCCTGACAGAATTTTCCAACAGAAAGCCCAATTTGTGCTTGTAGAGATTTTTTTCACGTTCCCCTCACTCAACCCTCTCACGCCCTACCCCACCATGACCATGATGCTCGTTGTTTTAAAATTTCTTGGCAGACAAGTATTTGCATGTGTGGACGTTTCCTGACAAATTGCAGTGCTGATGTTGCTGAGTCTGTGCCTGTTGATCTGTTTTAGCATTTTGGAGGGGTTCTCAGCCATCTCTGACTCCTTTGTCTTTGCTCAGAGTCCTGGTGCCAGGAGCATTGATACTGCATGGTTCTTGTTTCAAACGGAGGGGGAAATTTACCTTTTCCACATTTCTGCCTCCAAGAGAGAAATTATATCAGCTACACACCTTATCTTCTCCTCTTTCTTTCCCTACCAAAAGCTGTAGTCCCTTTCTCTGTGCCTCCCCTTCTATTGGTTTCAGTTTGTTCTGCCTCGCCTTTTTCCTGCTTAGGAAAGGAGCTGCAGCAATACCATCAAAAATATTTCACAGAAATTCTAGGCTAGCATCTGAGTGGGCTGCAGATCAGGGTATGTAGGGTCATTTACCTTTCCCTTGTTTGACTTTGGATAAATTAATTCTGCTCCAAATTGAAAAGAAAATTAAGAACTTAAGGTGGAATATAGGAGGATCCTACAGCGCTCAAAACTGCTTGTCCAGGGCCTCATGTTAGAGGTTCTTCAGTTTTCAGTATTCAAATCCCCTTCTCATTCCAAGTCCTGCTTCTGACCATGGCCAGAGGTGTCATAGTCTTGCCACGGCTTTTGCTGATGCCCCACTGGGATCCAAAAGCTTGCCTGTCTTCTGCATGTCTGGCCAAAGCAATTGATGTGCTACAAAACATTTATCAGACAGTCTTTGCAAAAGGAAAAGCAATTCTCTTCCTTCCAGCCTACAGCAGGCAAGCTCTGCAGCAAACACTCACCCAGCAAGAAGAGTCTCTGTGACCTGCGCCAGAGCCATCTCTCCCCAGCTCTAGGGCAACCCCAAAACACCGATCTGAGCTCTCTACAACCTCTTTATTGCAGCTGCTCCTTTTTTCTGGCATTAATTAATAAAAGGTTCACTAGGCCAGAAGAGGCAGTAGCAAGGAAACTGCCTTTCAAGCTCATGCTTCTTGTGGGAAAGGAGAATCCTGTGTTTAAGTCCCTCTTCCAAAGACAGGTTCTGCATTCCCGGTTGCCACAAACCCATAGAACCAGTTTGAACAGCCATAGACCTGTTTGAAACATTTTGTCATAAGTATCCTGACAACTGGGCTATAAGCTCACAGAGGATAGGAAAATAAAGGTGCTCCCTGTTTCTTTATTGGCTGCCTCACTTGGCTCCCTGCTGAGGCTGGTGGTTGTCTCCAAGCTTGTCCAGGTGCTTTGTGCTCCTCTCTGGTGGGATGACCTTGGCAGCAGGCAGTCACCCAGCCAGCTGCTCTCTCACTCCTTTCAACAGGCTGTGTGGAGATATTCTCTGTGGAATATATCATATATCTGATTTGGAAATACCATGGTCCTCTCCATGTTTTGAAGGGGAACCTCTGCTCCATCACCCGGACCATCTGACAGCCCCTGCCCTGTGGAGCTGCTAATGCCTTCCCACAAAGCAAACAAGCTTAGCATGGGCCCAGTTTGTAGGTCCCACAGTTTAAAATAGGAATTAAAATTATCTTATTATTTAGTGGTACCATTTTAAACAACTTAGTTTCTGTATGTGAAGTGTTTGGTAGGAATTGCCTCCTACTCTGTGTATGGATAATATCTAGCTTTGTGAATTCATTAATTATTTTGGAGTCCTAAAGCACACTGTAATATAAATAGTAAAAATCTGTGGACTCCTTTTCTTTCCCACCTGTTGTTCACAAGCAACCTCAGAGATGAGTTCACTGAAGCAAACAAAAAAAATGTTCATGCATGTCAGAAGAGCACAGCATAGCAGTACATGACATCTGCTCAACTAAAAGCTGCACTTAGTTGAATTTTTGTATATTCTTGTCAAACTGATCAGAGAATTAAGTAGATTAAAGATTATTTACAAAAATTATTCCCCAGCAAGCAAAAAAAAAGAAAAAAAAAATCTGTCTGTGATGGGCAGTTCAGTTCAGGAACAGTGTAAGAAGAAAAGTCAAATCCTAGATGTTGTTCTCTAATGAATTATTCACTGTGAATTAACAAAACACCAGTTTGTATTTATACAGCATTTAGTAACACAAAGTGATGTGCAAGCATTATCTTTGTCTACAAAGAAAAGCTGGATGGTTTAAATTAAATCAGAGCTGAAAGATATGAACAAAATGTGTCAGCTGACCTACATACAATTGATTTTGTTTCTTATTTTTCATTTTAAACCTGCACGCTGAACACTTCTGAAAATTACATTAATATACTGTTTTCTGCCCATCTCCAGTGCAGATGTAAAGGGAAGTTATTGATGCAGAGTTTATGCACCCTTTGTAGGCTGTTATTAGAGCTTCATCTGCTGCTGACTATGCAGCACTCCTTGTACTGCTCAGACACTGAGTGCTAACAGAGTCAGGTCCAGCAGTACATAACACTGAAGTGAATAATACCTCAATTACAGAATGCTGGTCTCCACAGGCAGCAACAGGAGAGGCACAAATAAAAATCCTTAGACTCTGCTCCTGGACTTGTGGGTCACAGTCCTGATATTTCAAGTGAAAAAGAAACTAGTAATGCAGCATTATTATTTATTATATTTGCTCATCTAACAGTCATGTAGTCTTAATCTTGAAAATTCTTTTGCAGCCACTAGACACACCCCTGAAAGTACAGTATGAGGCTTCACAGCACCTTGGCAAAGCAGTTACAGCACACAGACACAAGATGGGAGTGGCCATTACACAAGCAACCATATTTTGTGATATGTGCCAGAGCCTTCACATCTTTTCTTTTTATAAGGAGCTAGAAGTTAAAAAAATCTAGAAACAGAAATGTCTTTTCTTTTAAGCTCCAGGTAGTGGTGGAGCATGCTTCTCAGGTGAATTTCTCTCTTGCTTGGCCTCACTGAATACTCTATCAGATCCTGACACTGTTTCAAGGTGGCAGCTGAGCTCTATCCCACCATGTTCATCAGCGTGGTGCCCACAGTGGGCTGGAAGCAACAAGGGGAACCAGGGAGATGCTGGATTCATGCATGTTTTTGTCTCTCTCTGAGGCCAGGAAGAACTTGAGTACCCGTTCTGCCTAGCACCACCAGGGCTCCACGGCCGTGGACTCTGCCCAAACAAAGGCAAAGCAAACTCTGCCCACCAGCACTTTTAAATGAATTGTGTAAGAGAGGGACAGCGAGAGCAAAGAGAGGTGACTTGCTGATAATGAACAGAAATAGATAAAAAAGTCAGTCTCTTAAGACCTCTGTGACATGCAGGCCCCACAGTAGTCCTTTTAATTTGGAATAAAGCTAGAAAATTCTAGGAAAAAAAGAGGAAAAAAAGGAGATGGAGAAATGTCCTTGAATGAAAGCTACAGTATTTTCTTGAGTGATTTCATGGGGAAAAAAATGCTCTTCCCACTTCCATGTACTCCCAGCTAGGTAAAATTCAACCAGCTTCTGAGTGCAAGAAAATGTTTTCCAGCCCCAACTGTCTGTCACTCCTCCTCATTCTTAAAGCACTTTTTTTTGGTCTTATCCTTAGATGCCACAGAGATGTTACATTTGTCTTATTTTCGTAATCACTAACTTCTACCCACAGCCTCAGAGTGTGAGAAGTCCTTGATTACATGAGTGCAAGTGAGGTAGGGGCACAGATTGAGCTTATTCCAGGAGAAAAGAGATGAAATGGGAACTAAGACTCAGAGCTGAAAGTCTCATCTGCCACAATCCTTGAGGCACTGTACTGAAACTCTGGAGAGCAAAAGCCAGCTGAACACATGTACGCCTTCGAGACTGAGCCTGCAACCAGAAATGTGTGCTTCCAGAGTGCTGTACTTCTCAGCCTAATGAAAGAGCATAAGTCAGGTGAAACAGGGCTAAAAGTGTTTACTTCTCTCCACTGCCACTATAGCATGGTGACTTGTGCAGAAGAAGGTTTATACACAGCACAGGCACCTAGAGCTATTAACATAAATCCAGCCCCCAGGCCCCGGCAGTGCCAGGGTGAGGCATCCATCCTCACAAGGCTGCTGTTGCAGGTGTTACAAATACTGCTCCCTCACCATCCCTGGGGACATGATGCTTGGTGAGACTGTGGAGGTGGGATGAAGCGTTTGGCATTGCCCTGAACTTGGGGGCAAGGGAAGAAGTGTGTCCATGAGAAGAACCCAAGCACCTGCTTTGGTGGACTAAATTATCTGAGTTTGGTCCTGAGGGGTTTGTTCAAGTTATAGCAGGAACCCCTCTTTAGCAGAGACTCCTGCAGTCCCATGGAATTTTCTGTAAGTCAATAATGGAGAGAAGGATTTATTTTCTGCCATTGCCTGGTAAGTCCAGACAGACAATGTATGGGATAAAGTGTTTTTAATACACTCTGTAGTCAATCCAGGTAAACAGGTGAAGGAAGAAGAGTAAATTCCAGGCAGGGTCAGTTGATGCTCTGCCACTAAGCAATTGTAGAAATGGACAAAATAACCATCTAAATCTGCATACCACAGAAATATTTGAAAGGAAGCTCTACCCCTTTTCATCTGAGTGTCGCATGATAAGGCAGGTATCTAAAGGGCTGCTGGTAATATCCACTGGAGATATTCCTTGACAAAACCCAGAGACTGGCAGCCCGTTGGCATTATGAGCTTCACTGTTAATCGGATTCCTCACAATGAGGAAACTGACAGTGCATCCACAAAGAGGAACATCACTGTCCTGCAGGCAGCTTTAAGGAGGATTTGGTTATGTGCTTCAATGAGAGATTTAAAATTGCACTCATCAGTTTTCAGAAATATCACTCATTTAGATTGTCACAGCTCAGTAGCCCTGGCATTTAAAGTAGAAAAGGGTAAGACTCATCAGCAAAAACTCCTTACTAATCTATCAGAGAACAGAAAAAGAACAAAATTTTAGTGAAAAAACTCTTTCCTCTGTCCTAGCTCTTAGATGCCAAGAAAAAGACACACTGCTATGGCTGCTGTTAACCCTGGCAGGCTGACAGAAAGAAGTCAGATTATCTGCTGTTGACTCTTTGTGCTGGTGAAATCAGAGGAGGACAGGGTTAGGCAAAGGGGAAAGGATAGCTCAAAGGAGAAAGACTCAAGCTGACTGTAATTCAGGTTGCTCTGGTCAGCTGCAGCCCAGCTCCTGCACTGGAGCTCTTCTGAAGAGTGAAAGGCAGATTCAGGAGCAAATCTCTCTAAACAGCTTGTTGTATAGATTTTTTTTTTCTTGCATCTAGGCCTTTAACCCTATGCTAAAAGATTAATCTGGCGTTGCAGGTGCTGGTGTCTCTGGCAGGGGAGCAGCTGTACATCTCTCCAGCTCTCTGCAAATAAGGTCTGCCCCCTGCACTGATTACCAGCCCTGTCTCAGGCAGATGGACCCTTCCTTGGCCCTCCTGCACTTCAATCTTAGAGACCTTCTCTCATTATTACTTCTAGACATGTGAGTCTGGTAAACATCACTAGCACAACCCAATCCCAGGCTCTGCTATTTGAACATGCTTATCATATGATAAGACTCAAATTACAGTCTTATTAGAAACTTTGTGAGTATGTCACTTGGGAATTATTTTATTCTTATATTCCCTTGTGTCTAAAGGGAGGTTACAAGACAAAGGTTCTTCCTTGCATGGGAAGCAGGAGGGAAGACAGGTGAGATGAATGAGAAAAGAAGTGTATAAATCCTTAATGCAAATGTCTTGAGAATTCAACAGGTGAAGAACAACTTTACAGTATGACATAAAGAGGTTCAAACCTCTGGAACATGTCAAAAGTACATCTGAAGAGAGGAAAGGCTCTTTGCCACACTCGGGGCAATGTCATTGCATCTCTGCCTAAGGGGTAGAGAAATACTGGGCACTGGGCTAACAGAGCCACCTCCCTAGTTTGCAGTAGGCAGGAGTTAGCTGCCACATGGGAGCAAGCAGCTTTCCAGTAACGTGAGGAAAACATAGGCAGAAGGCAAGTTGGCCCTCCCAAAGCAGACTGTAGAGCAGCCTGGCAGGTGCAGGGGCAGGATCTGATACTTCCACAGCCCTGCTGCACCAGCCCCATGGACAAACTAGAGCTGCCTTATGGTTTTCTCAGAAGAGACAAGAGACAACCTAACACTTGGTAAAAGCACTACATATACTTACAAGAAAGCAGAATGCAAATTTCTAACACTGATGAGATGGTTGAGCATGAAGCTGCAGGACAACCCCGGGCAGCAGTGTGGCTCCTGCTCACCCACTGCATGGGCATTGGCACAAATGACCCCTGGCCATGCTGCTGGAAAGGACTGCAGAGGAAGGGATACACATGATTAGGGGGGCACCTTCTATGTCTGGCACTCATATTTCCATTCTTCTGGAGCTGGTGTGCTGCTATGTACAATTTGAAATGGGAATGCCTGAAAGGGACTTAGTGGTGAAGTCCCCTTTATGCTCCTACCCTTCACACATCTGAGAGCCCCAGAGACCATGAGAAACCATAGCTGTGCCCAAAGAAGACAGTTCTAGATTTAGATTAAATATTAGGAGGAAGTTCTTCATTGTGAGGGTGCTGAAGCACTGGAATAGGGTGCCCAGAAAAGCTGTGGGTGCCCCAGTCCTGTTCATAGCCAGGTTGGTTGGGGCTTTGAGCAACCTGGTTTGGTGAAAAGTGTCCCTGCCCATGGCAGTGGGTTTGGAACTAGATGATCTTTAGCGTCCCGTCTAACACCAGCCATTTGATGATTCTGACATTCTTTGATTCCACTTTGAAGAGGTTGGGATTTTTTTGTGTGTTCTCAAAGCCTCTGATATTTTTTTTCCAATTGTTACAATTTTTAGGAATGAAGAATGAGTTATAGCATCTCTGTTCAGCTCCCTAGCAGTGCCTCTCAGGCTTTGATAGTGCTGCTCACTGGTTTGCACTCTGCCACCCACCCCCTGAGTGTGCTGCCTTGCAGGCAGACTTGACTGCCCAGATTGAGTATGGTCAACACAATCTGTGAGAATGATTTCATACTGGCACAGTCTTAACCAGAAAAGATGTCTAAAATTCATATAAACCTTTACAGAGCTGCCAGAAAGGAAAAAGGTAAAATATCTAAAAGGTAAGTGAAACGAACAAGTAGGTAATTCTGTGTCGTTTTCCTGTTTAGCAACTAGTTTGTATCAATTATTCAGGAAATACTTTATGAAAAACTAATTCAATCATTATTTTTTCATAGACAATTTATGCACAGGAAAAAATGAAAGGTTAAACTGAACAGTTTATTCATATGTAACAACTGATTCAAAAAGCTTAAGTAATTTTACAGTTAGTAGCTTAATTTATTAGCCTTCATCAATGAAAAAACCAGGGGTGAAGGGAGATACTGAGACCCACAATGAGAATTGACATCAGAGACAGTAACAGAATTAAGAAAAACCGGGCTTGCAGTTCAGCAGTCAGATTATCTGAATAACTAGGCTTTGGTTTCAAGCTTCCTAAGTTTGATTTCTAAAATAGCTCAAAGTTTTCCAAAACTATGAAACCTGCAAAATAAAGCTTCACTAGTGTTTCCCCAATCCCACCTCTGACTAACATGCACCACAACAGTGGCTTTTCTGAAAGGGTTGAAAGCATTTGTCCTGGCCATGGTAGGAACTGAGCTGCTCTGCTAACATTGGCACTCCCAGGGCTTGGCTTCCTGCATGATGACAGACAGTGGCCAAATTCTTCACCAGGAGCTTGGGAATTTCTACAATAATTTTATTATCTTCTGGCTCTCAAAATCAGACTAAAACATTTCCTGAGAAGCAAAAATTCTATTATGGATTCTAAATCCATAATATAACCAAGGTAGAAAAATTCAGAAGACCCTATATTCTCTGTGTTACTGTGGACCAGCTGTAACCCAAACTGAGACAAGCTCTAGTTCTTCCACTTGGCCTCAGGGTTTATACTAAAATAGTGTTTACCAGGCACCTTTCAAACCTGCCACAGAACTTCCATAGACCTTCCACTCAGAAGAGATTACATAGGATAATGTCTTTTTGTGCACATAAGTCACTTAAAATGCTTTTCTGTTGTTTCTTTTCCAGACCCCTTCTCTGTTCCCATTCCTCATAAAACATTTTCTCAGTGTCCTCTCATCAGACGTAATCTCCTATAAGAAAAATGTTCTTCCTCTCAAATTCACAGCTTTTGAGGGGAGTGCATCTACCACTTCCCAGTCAAGACACTCAAGGACCAGCTTTTGTTTCTAGAAGGGCTCTTTTTTATCCCGTTCTGGAAAGCGAAAAAGAACAGGTGTTTCTATCCATTTCAGAGCAAGGAGATGTTATTGGCAGTAAGATGAGGGTTCTTGGTGGAAATGAAATACTCCCAGTTAGATTATTTTCATGGTAAGGTGGTGTAGAGGCCTCAGTCAGAGATTGTGGCAGCGCTGACACACGTAATGAAAAGATTTTACAACTGTGTGGTCTTGTAATCGGTCTCTAAAGGCTGGATGATCATGTCTGCACTGAATCCCAGTGAAATAAAGTAAATACACGTGCCCACACAGCTCCAGCAATCAAAGTTAAATTCAGAATGAGTTAAAAATGCCATTTGAAAGAATAAATGCACATAGAGGATCTTGGAAATAAATACCACAGCATCAGGAGAAAGCTTGGATTCAGATCTGAGCATTATGGTCTAAACTGAGTAAAAATCCTCTGATAGCCCTGCATATTAGCTAAGCAAATATTTTTACAGTTATATTAGGGTAAAAAAGGACTTAATTGACCAGGCTATTGAAATACAGAGGAGATTTATGAATTTAATATTCTCTTTAATAATATCAATATCAAGAAAGACAAGGAAACCACCAGCAAGAATCAATAGGATTTCCAGACATTGACTTAGAAACAGAAAGACTTCCACTAAAGAAATAGCTAACATCTGCTAATTCATCTTTAATTAGTGCTGCTGCAATACCTTTTTCTTTTGGCTTTAAACATGTCTTGCAGTCATGTTTAAATGGGGCTTTGACAAAGAAAAACCTTCTGTGGTGATTAAAGAAAACACCCTCATGCAGCAAACTGCTGCAGTAAAAGACCACATTTTCTGCCACTTCCAGAAAGTTGTATCAATCCTTTTGTGAAAATATTTCAGGACCTGAAAGTTTTCAGTCCATTATCCCCCATATTATCTTCAAAAGTCAGGAAAGCACTGTAATTTCCATTTCACAGCTGAAGACAGAGAAGGGGAAAGAGAACTTCTGGCTAGCTGGTCTCTCCCTCACATGAAATGAGAGAGCAAAGGCAGATTATCAGACCTGAGAATTTAAAAAGAGCTGCTTAGGGTGAAGGCCAGACATAGTCAGAAACTGAAGATATCTAAAAAACTTTCTTTGGAAACAAAATCAGAAATTCAGATGAGGAATTCAAAGATGTGACACAAAACATCATATACCAGCCTAACCCTGGAAACAGCAGAGAAACAGAATAGCTACCTTCAGGGCTACAAAAGGTATTTTGGAGTGTCTGATGCATTGAGAAGGAAATTCAGAGCAGAGAACAATCACCTCTCTGTATCTGTTCCCTGTATTTTCCTACAGCCCAGTTAGAAGAGCCAGTCCTGGGAAGCAGCATATGTGTGGGATCACATTCCACAAGGGTACAAAATCCAGATGTCCCGTGTTTTGCCAGCTCCTAGGCTGGAGACCAGAGGCAGCTAACTGGAAAGGATGGGATTGCTCAGAGGAGGACTTCAGGATCACTCATCCAAAGCAATATCTCTTGTGCAGCTCTTCACTGCAGGGTGAGGGAGAAATTCAGACAGGCCTTGTGCCCAGCATTTTATAGCAAGTACCAAATGCAAATAAGGAGCTACTTGACTTTCCACAGAGGATGTCTATGTGTCTAAAATGCCTCTCATCTTCTTCCTTTCAGGAACTTGTCCAGGGTTCCAAAGGAATTTTGTAAAAGAGAATAGACTGGAAGTTGAATTGTGCAAGCTACAAACCACCTCACTTCAGATACAAGACCTGCCTCTTCCTACATATAGAAACAGGCCCCAAATGTCAGACACACAGTAGATTTCAGCTGAAGTATTTCTGGCCAGACAGGAATTTACCTAGTTCACATCAACATAAATGGAAATATGGGCCCTGAATACACCAGGCCATTGGAAAATTTTGCCCTGATTCTCACCTAGTTTTAGACTGTACCTTCTCAATTATGGTTGGAAAAATACAGCGTGGACAAACTATTCTAACCTGGAGTCATTGACCTGATACAGAGACATGAAGATCTCATACATATTTCTTCATCTGTGATCTATTTCTTTTCCTCTCCTTCCTCCCGACTCCTCCCTCCCTCCGTCTCTCTCTCTAGCATTTTTAAATATACCTGCTTTCTTCATAGTCTGGGCTAGCTGGGAGACTTTTAAAACAATAAGAAAGAGAAATCTGATAGTGCCTTGGGTGAATGATTTTTCTGCTGAAATGGAAGTGGATTTCTAAGTGGGATTTGAGACCAATATCGTATTTATTTATTCAGTTCTGTCTTTGGTTGGGTGTAATGTTATAGTCCTTGGCACTTAGACTTAGACTATTTGTTGAGAAGGCTGTTGAAGATGTTACAGTGGGATTTATTATGCACTTCTGCAGATTTATTTCCTGTTAGATAATTTGGTGGATGTTTCATGTACTGCATGCTGGATAATAATATAAAAGGACACCATCCCTGTAAAATTGCACAGAGTCTTTATTAGTAGAATAATTTACAGAGACACTGCAGCTGCAGTTGGCAATCGTACTCTGCACATCCTCACTGACTTCCCAACACCTTTTCAGAGCTGCCCTCCCAGCTCTTTCCTCCACATTTCATGCACTGACCACTCACCACTTCCTCCTCTATTCATGGGTTTCCTGGGGACAAGAGAAAGCGCTGCTTATATCACTGTCCGAGGGTGTGAGTGATATGGACTAGTAACAATTAGTAAATGGGAAACAGTGGCAGTTTTTAAAGGTAAAGGGCCAGATGGAGTCAGTTATGGCTCTTGCTCACCCCAGCATGAATTTAAAGATGCACAGGAGCACCACAAGCCTATGGCAATGGAAAAAAAGCAGCAACACTTCTTTTATTTGGACTTACTCCCTCTCCTACTCCCTCTGGCCCCCCTCCCCTCCTCCTTTCTGAGGGCATGTGGCAGCTGGAGCTGAAAGCAGCACAGCTGTGTCTGCCAACTGTCAGCTGGCAGGAGGATGGAAAAAGGTAAAAGGGTTACACCCAGTCAGTGGAAGGTCACCTTGCTCTGCTTGCACGTGAACTTCAGGAGGTCTTGAAGGGCCACCACCTTGTCACCTCAACACCAATCGTGACCAATTATCAGTAGTGTTAACAGCAGGGGCCTCAATAGGGTCAGCACCACAGCTGAGAGCAAGGAGCAAGTCTGACACATGCTAGAAGAATATTCAGGGCAAGAAGAGAGAATGAGTTACTGTACAGGATGAATGCAGTCCTCCAGAACTCAAGTGGAAATAGCAGTACAGTCAGTCCTTTGGTTTTCCCCTGACTGACAAAGGAAGAGTAAGGGAACAGGTGAGAGGCTCCCCTTATGGGCTTCTGGTAGTATATTCTTGTTTTGCTACCTCTGAATGACCACACAGACCATAAAGCAGAGGGATCCCAAGCCTGTGAGCAGCTGGTCTGTAGGGGAATTCTCCCAGAACCTTGCTCTGAGTCTTTCCTGTGTCTCTGGGACTTTCTTCCATTCATTTGGCAGCACAAAGGAGAACAAAAATGTCCAAATGATTTAGAATTGTCCTCCACTCTGTGTTTGCTACTAAGATATTGCTGGAGGTTTTTGAGCAAGCCCTAATTAGCTTCAAAATACATCCCATTTCTTCTCTCATAGGATTTCAGCACAGCACAGAGCCTTAAGCCAGATTTGAATGATCAAGCAGCGCCCACAGGAGCAGTCTTTGCACCACGGCACTCAGGGAGGGGCTCTCAGCAGGGCCCAGACTGGCAGACAGATATTTTACCAATATCAAACTCCTTGGAGACCAGTGAGTTTTATACTTCAGTGATGCCCTTTCAAATAACAGTGGTGTATTGGACGATGCTTTTAAAATCGAAACCCAAATCTGACCCTTCCAGGTAAAAACATGGCCTGGATTTCTCAGCAGTGTCTAGTTTTTCTCACACAAAAACTTTCTCAGTGCTTTAACTGAGGGACGAGTGTTAATGGAGAAAGGGCATATGCCTGATGCAACCTATGAATTACCACTTGGATGCAGTGCATCCAGGAAACACACTGGTGCTGGAGAGATCCCACCGGTGTGCGGCGATACCACACCTCTGACAGCTCCTTCTTTGTGAACAAATGGCAAGCTGCCCTCAGCAAGAGGGTCTGGACTCATCTGAAAAGCCAGCTAGCAGAGGTCCTGAGAACCCACAGCTGCAGAGAGCAGTCCATGTGAGGGAAAATGGACTGTTCAAGCAGTTAGAGGAGGCAGCAATGTCCGCAGGGAAAATCTGCAGTGACTGTGAAGGAGAAGCTGATGGTGATCCCTGAGGTCAGTGCTATTCCTAGGCTATTTGCCTCCGTGGGTACAACCTGCCTAAATCTGGCATATTGCAGAGCATCAGGAAAAACACCTTGTCTTCTCAATTCATATCTCTCTTCTCCTCAAAACCATCTGATCACTGCAGCACGCAAGCCCTGTTGTTAAAGGGTCACATCTTGTTTTTCCTGCACACCCCAACTTCTCCTCAAGTCTTACTGAGCTTCCAATGTTTCTTCATTACAGCAAGCATCATCCTGGCCAGTGCAGACCTACTGCTGCTCCCCACAGGAGCAGGGTTTGGCATGATCTGCCCCTGCACTGCTTTCATCAAAGTGCAAATTGCTTTCCACTTTCACTCACTAATTCTTCAGACTTTTTCTCTCTATCCACAGTGTGACTCTTTTCTTTTCCCTGGCCCACATAGGGCAAGATAGGCACACAATAGATAAAGCAAAAACTAATTGCAAGGCATGTTAAACACAATAGATGTGCTGGGAATCTATAGATCAATACCGACGGGCATCCCTACGTGCACTGCATGGCTAAGCAGCTCTGACAACAGGCTGCACTGGGAATGCACTGCAGAGACAATAATGGATTACTAGTTACAACCCCCAAACTAACTAAATAAAGGAGACAGATTTCTGGGCCTGTTCATTATTCTTATAATCCTAAATTAACAAAAACTCAGGGCTGTGGTGGGGATAAGGCACTCTACCAATGCCCCCTCCTACCTCCCAGTTACAGTTTTGGATTAGTGCTCTGAGCTGCCTAGGGTGGTTTGGCCAGGACCCAGGCTCCGAATTCACTCATCCCTGACAACTGCTGAAGTCTGAACTGCAGCAGCTGGGAAATCTTGGAGCTAGGCTGGCAGCCTGCCTGGAGACCAGAGGCAGTTTCTGTGTCTATATCCTACTCCTATAAGAGTTGGGGCTCTGCTGCCTTCTGCCCTTCACCACTGCCTTGTGCCCACAGCAAGGGAGGTAAGAAGGACTGAAGGAAAAAACAACAGACAACATAAAGGACACTGGGAAGTCCCCATGGAGAGTGGTAAGAATCTGCACCCCTGTAGCTTCAGCCCGACAGTACAGTCCAACAGTACACGGACACAGGCTGAACAGCCCCCCAGTATTGTCTCAAGAGGAAATTGGGAAAACAAGAAGTAAAAAAGAATCTTACAGGAAGAGTGCAGTGTGTGTGACTGTGTGTCTGTGCTGTAGCTGTGGATAAATGTAAAGTGGCAGCTACTCCTAAAGACAATCCAGTTTTTACATTCAGATATTGTAGGAACAGCTACATCACTCAAAGGCATTGCCTTTTAAAACCCTTCATTCTTCTACAAAGTTGGCAAAGGTTTTTATTATATTTGCTCTCTACACTCAGTAACAGAGTTTTCAGGGAAAATAGGGAGGAAATGGCAACTAGAAGGAGCAGAAGAAAAGTGAATTTTTATCAGATTGCTTTCTTGAAGGATTGCTTGTCTGGCCATAATGATACATGGCATCTCCCAGCACCTCCCCAGGAAGAAGGAAACTCAGCCTGCCTGGGGCTGACAGACCCAGCACAGGCATTGCTCCTAGCCAGAACTCCCAAGTCATTCAGCATGGTCACTGCCACTTTGATTTGCAACTCTCCCCCATTTTGATTAAGACAGATCTTTTTGTGAGCTCAGACAGCTTGTTCTTTGTCTTTACAGTGGCTCGAAATACACTTTAATGAGAGAAGAGATGGTTCTCCTCAAGGGGCTTCTGAGACCTTTTAAAAGTTCCAGCTTGACAAACACTGAAAAGGGACTATTATCTGGTTTGGTGATTTCCTTTTAATTGTCTGGGTCTCTTACTCTTGGTGTGATCTATCTGTTAATTGGTGTACCAGTAATGATGAAGGTTTCTGTCACACTGAGTCCAGACAAGCCAGACAGGAAAATAATGCCCATCTTTTTAGATCTATACACTGTGCCCTTTGCATTAAAACCAATGGCAAGCGCTTTCAGAGTGCTTGTAAGATAAATGTTGGGGAAAACAGACAGATGATACAGAAGCTGAATATAATGAGCCAGGCTGATCTCAGCCTTCACTACTCTAGTCTTATTGGTAAATGTAGGTGCTGTGCATCTCCAACACCTTGAGCACGTAGCATTTTCATAGATCATGTTAGGAGATTGAATTAACTCAAAGCAGCAACATAAATATATCTCTGTGATAGTAAGGGCATCATAACCATCCTGGAAAAGTTTCTTTTTATAATCTGACAGCATATTGACTAATTGGGAAGCAGAACTTGTGATGGGGCTTGTTCTTATTACAGGGCTTACATATTTCTTCTTAGAGGCCCAATATTGACATATTCTTTAACAAAAAAAAGGACAAATTTAATCCACCTTCGCAGCAAAACTGTTGTGAAACACATATCTTATTCTATACAAGGGCTAAAGCTGGGGTGGAAGCAGGTTCCAGTCTCTCCTGTAGACCCTGTTTTATCATTTTCTCTTCAATGGTGGCACCTGCTAGGCCTCCATGGTATTGGGGCTTCATAAAATGGGTTTTTCCCCTGGGAGAAGGGACTGAGGTATCCCTTTGCATGCAGATGGTCCACCATACATCACAGTCTCCAACACATGGTGAAAGACAGCAGCCATTCTAGCAGATAAGCAGGTCAAACTCAAGACCAAATAGGACCATAGGGACCTGAGACACAAGGCAGATTAAGTAATTTCTCTGGATGCATCACACTGTACATGGTACAGCAAAACATTTGAGGGAAGTTTGTTCCTTGTCTTCCCTATATGTATATGCATGTATATACATTACCAGGCATGTATATACATTACCAGGCAAGGTTTTGCTGTGAGTTGAAATATTCCAATGATCTTTTGTAACAGCAGGGTTTGGGTTTTTTTTTTCATTAAATAACTTAATCAGGAAATCCAAGATGTCCAGCCAATGCACTTTTTCCCTTTCTCTGCAGAGGTTATAATGCACACAGGTAATAATGCTAACTCTCCACACTTTGTTTTCTCCTCTCCTGCCACATGGCACAGCTTTTACTTGTTATGCCAAGATATGATATCTCCATGGCATTCTCCAAGTAGTCCTTTCCTCCCACAGTAACTGGGGCTTCAGCAAGGCCTTAGTTGGGGCCATGGATATGTGCATTGACCGTTCCTCTGGAGGACCACAGTCACTCACTCTGGCTTATTTCACAAGGGAACATATTCCCCGTTTCCTTCTCTTCCCGTGCAAATTGGCAGCACTTAAGACAACCAGAAAAGACAGATTTTTGTCTGCCTTTGAACTCCTGGCTCCCTTTACTACTTGCAGTCACATCACTCCTGGCTATAGCGTCCAGGACAGCACCCTATGGAAGCAGCACCCAGCCAATGCTTCTGTAAACAGGGCAACCCATTTCTTTAGACATGAGTTCCACTTCCCAGTAATAACACCTAAGGGCCACACAAGGGAGCAGCAAGACCTCACCAGTACTTGGGAGAAGCCTAGAGGAAAAGGGCAGCCATACGCTTATCCAGGAACAAGGAGAGTGAGGAAGAGAGGAAGGCAATTCAGAAATTTCCTTTGCTAATATAATGCTAAAACAAAAAACAATCTCAGTGAGCGTACTGTAGCGGGGGCTTCTATCCGACAAGCCAAATGAAATATGAGAAGCTTGGAAGCAGCTTTGTCAGAGAGGAAATGAGCGCAGTGCGCATCTGGCTGTCACCAGGAGAGGAAGAAGGTGCCAAGCCCATATCTGCTCCCAGCACAAGGAGCCGATGAGCTGCCCTGAATGACAATAACTCTCATCAGAGAAGGATTCAAAGTGCCTGGGAAGTGATAAAAAAGCAGCCAAGCATTTCATTATCCTAAGTGCATCCCCTCATTATATTTTCTTTTAAAAACATCTTTTGACCAATTTTAATGCAGATGAGAAGTTGCCGGATTGACAGCCCTGGAGACTAAAGACCTTCCTCATTATCTGTAGCGTAGACAAGAGCAATAAAGCATCCCTTAAGCTCTGTCTGCTCTGGCAATGTGTCTTCTGGCCAGCAGGATATGGAATGAAGGAATGGGAGCTCTTAATACATGCTCAGTTCTTCATCCCTGTGTGGGGCTAGCTGCTAGCCAGCTCAGATTGTATCTTGTCAGGAATGTATGGAGGACATTATTTTAATTTTATAATACAATAATATAAATCCTCCATCAACCTGTAGTACATGGTAGCCTCTAAATCACAAGAACAGTGCCAAGAGGATAAGCACTGTATAAGCCAACATCTCAAAATGAGCTGGGTTCTTATGATCACACTATGAGCATTTTAGAGGGAAAGCCAGGTCTCTGCTTTGCCCAGAGGTAACATTGCCAAGCAGATGGTGAGTGACTTCTTGACTCTGACCAGGGCAGGACCCACTAGGGAGGAGCTGACTGTAAGCAAAGCTGAGATTTTTCCCTTTGTGGGAACAGAGGTTTTCCCTTTGCCTTACCTTCCTCTAGCCCCTGCTGAGTCTTGAACCTGTGTGGAAATGAGAGACCGCTTGCCCGTTTTCTTTCAGGAGGGGAATCCAGCAAGGGCTGGGAAATGGGGCTTGGTACCAAGACAACCTCACATCAGCCCTGGCCAGAGAGTTCACATCATAGTACAAAACAGCAGTTCCCAGCTCCCAGTGAGTTAGGAACCATATTCCCTGTGTAACCATGCTTCTGTCCCTCATCAAGGGCTGAAAAAGACCCTTCCTTCCTTCCTTCCTTCCTTCCTTCCTTCCTTCCCTCCA